>JAQLOL010000005.1:9009938-9023248 GCA_029783665.1 Naso thynnoides | reverse complement strand
TTATCCTTGTCTTCTGGTGACACTAGAACAGTAGCACAAAGCAGAAAGATCTATAAAGATGTCAGGAGACATGGAAAACAAAAGCTATTAACTGCAAATTATTATGAAGAGTCGTGCTGTGTGTTCCCGTGTATCACAGGAAGAATGTACGCAACTGTACGTGCACCTGTGTACATGCTTCTAAATAGTGTACTCTCTCAGTAGCAGGAAATTGTGCCAGACTTTAGACGTGATTTAAGTTGGTCAATTGTACAACCGCTTTACAGGCCACAAGATAGCAATTGCCCATCAATGATCCTGACCACACCTCATTTAAAGACCAATGCTTCCGTCGGTGCACAGATGAGCATGAGTCCATTTGCTATTTAAAGGAAATGGAGGCTTGGCGTGAAAATGACAAGTGTGTAAGTTGGAAACTAGCAATGCATGAGCTGCGGTGAGTGGCGCCTTTATTGCATGGAAAATGGAGACACTTGGCTTTCGGCACGCTCCCTGTTGTTACAACCTCTGTGACGATGTGCCTGCTGGAGGTGTTATTAAAACCTGCCACATCATGAATATCATTGATTCAGTTTTGTCATTTGAAACTGTACAAAACAACAAAGAAAATTAAACCAAGAGGAATAAGAATCATTGGAAAGTCGGGACAAAGTTTTCAAGATGTAGCCTGTAGTCTTAAATGAGATGTACATCCTCCTCCCCTCCTTTGTTCTTCCTCAGTGGTATGCCAGTCCCGACTACAACCTGTTTGGTCCATATGTAGAGCACCGCAAGCTTCATCCTAGCCAGCCCTTCTACATCCTCCATCCCAGCTATGTGTGGCAACTCTGGGATGTGATTCAGGGCAACACTCAGGAGAATATCCAGCCCAATCCCCCTTCATCTGGCTTCATAGGTAAGTGCACACATGTTCATACACACACAGAGCCTATATGCATTCAGTGTGCGTCTGGTCCCTTGCAAGGGCCTCTGTACTCTTATCTCTCAATTTCCTTGCTTGCTTCTGGAGCAGATATAGGCTAAAAGAAACGTGTGCATGCTAACTGCAAGCTTGCACACACACACACACACACACACACTAAAACAGGATGAAATTTTGATCTTGTGTATGCACAGCGACGTTATCAGTGTGCTGCGTGACTATGCAACGCACTCCAAAGCTGAACATCTGTGCAGGGTCTGGTGGATATGTAACCACTGTAAGCTCATCTGAAAGACTCTCCAGCATGTCAATATGTACTTCACATCCGTCTCTCCCACTCTTTATGATTATTATTTCAATATGTTTTTCACCCATCACACAGCAGTGTACAGCATACAACATGCAATTATGGCAGGAACATTTGCTTATCTCCAGGTGACAGACGTTACCGTCACGTTTGAGCCTCGGTAGGTTACAACATTTTTATTCCTGATTTCTGATATGTCAAGAATAATTATTCATTGCCCTTGGAGCAAAGCTAGGTTGTCACTGTGATGTTTGAAGCTGAAGACACAAAAACAAAAAACAGATTCTGTTTTGTCAAGTTTAACAACAGAGTGATTTAAGTCATTGTGTTTTATATTCTGTATGTATCCCTTCACTTTTTCATAAAAACATTAGAATTTACTTGTTCTAAAAGATAATTATCTGTGCATAATATACAACACAAGCCAACCACTCCATCTAAAAGTGATAATCCAGCCACACATCTTTTTTAAACCTGTTGTTTAGAGTATCAATATTTAGCTTGCCTATATTACTGTATAGCTAGCTAAAAGGTACTTATCAGAGGAACTGTACTGTATAAATACCTGTTGTTGAATTTGTTTGGATAATTAATGCTTTAGCAGCAAGAGGGGATGAAAGCTACCACTCTTACATCCTATGCCCACAATAATAATGCTAACATCTTGTTATCTTTTTTTCCTCAGATATAGTGCTGTTTATTTGACTCCCGGGGAATACTTATAATTCACACACATGCATGCACATGGTTTAATTGTGTAACATCCATCCTGAATAAAGGTTGCAGTGACATCAAGCTCATCTCATAAGCTTGGCTGTGAAAATGTAGCTAAGCAAGCTTTCATTTCCTGCAGGCATTGTGGATGAAACACAAGCTGGCCAAGTACAACAGGCTAGCTCTGAAATTTTTCTTTACAAATGCGTCAGAAATAAAGAAGCCATCACAAGACTGATTGATGACTGAAAGGACATTTTCCTTTCATCTTTACTAGTTTACATAAGCTGGCTATAGATAAGAAAAAAATAAGGCAATTCAGTGTGCTGCTTAAAGGCTACGGGCAGCTCAAAGGGAAATGTTTGTTTGTGTGTTACCTGGTGCATGAGCTGATGTCGTGAATCAGTCAGCACACGTAAGATTTAATGAAAAAGATGATTTCTCTTTTTTAATTAATCTCAAATTCATCTCTTTTAGGTAACATTTTATCTGAAGGGGTGTGCATTAGACTGACATGACACCCATCCTGAACTTGAAGGAGTCTTTATAATCTTTGTCATGACAACTTGACATTAATTGAGACAACAAAATCTGTTAGAAACATGACTTAGCAAGACACATTATAAAACTATTTAGCTTTATTGCTTAACATTACATCAACTGTCATATATGTTTGATTTCAACATTGGCTGTCATGAAACCATTATAACTGTCATGAGCATTTTGTACAAGTTGAACTTGTCATTAAGATGTAATTAAATGTCAAACAGCGCTGTGAATATTTTTCCTGATGCCAACTACAGTGATTTAATTCTAACTTTTCTATTACATGTCAGTAAGTGTTAATTCACTATCAAATTAGTTTATAATATTCCTCCATTCCATGTTTATGACGGGTTTTGTTGTGTTAGTTATTGTCCAATTGTTATGACAAAAATATCTCAAACAGTGTCAACTTTGCGTATAAAGTGACATAATTTACCAAATGACAACAGTCATAAATATTCACAAAGACTCCTTCATGTTCAGGATGGGAGTCATGACATAGCAGTCTGATGCACACCCCTTAAAAAAAGCGTCACCCTTTTGTATTGTAATGTTGATACAGTAATGTATTTACTAGTGATTTTTGTATTCACTTAGTATAACTGTCCCAAGCTAAAGTTGCAAAAGAAAATAATTTAGAACCGTGCAAAAAATATAATTTAAAAATTGTTTGATTAACACGTATTTTGATGTTAATGTGCTTTTAACAACACATTAAAACATCTTAATGACATTTTTATTTGAATATTGCAATATTTACCAATTACTTTAAGTTTATATAAAATCCATTTTTATAATAGACATCATTGTATACTACTATTACATTTGTGAGGGGTAAAATTCTCTGCAACATAAAGGAAGTCGTTGTCTGCTCTGTTCGTGCAGACCCTGGTTAGATACGCAACACTGAGCGTGAAAACACAGAAAAAAATACTTTGTCACAAAAAATGCTTTATTATTGACAATGTGCCTGTAGGCTGACAGAATATACTGATCATCAGCATAAGCATAAGGGACGAAGTCTCCGAGCAGAATAGACAGAACAGAATTCAATACATTCAAAGACAAAAGCAGGTCTTTTCACACAAGCACAGTTAAACTACAGAGCAGACACAGGTCACATGTTGAATACTGGAACTGAATCAGCCCTTCATCAAACCCAGTCGAACAGTCCTGCTGTGTCAGAACACAGGCTTGTCCTACAGTCAGCTTCGCTGGTACCCTGGCATCAATCAGTCACTGATTAGATGGCTTAAATAAAAGGCAGCAGGGCTTAAAATCGAAAACAAAAAACAATTGAACTGTAAGGCTTCGATGTCTGCACGCATAATGAAATTATAAGGTCAGAATGTTTTGATTCTACTCTCATGTTATTTATATTTTCCGCTACATGTATTTTAAATTAAATTGCTCAGTGATTAATTCTGCTACATGCTGAAGCACAACCCCCGCCTCTGTTGTCAGAGATTTCAATTGTTGTTGTCTTAATTCGCTACAGTAAATCAACATACTCTCACAAGTATATTTTTGCTTTCCCTTGTAGAGGGTGACATATTGTATTTTTATCTAAACGCTCATTACGTTGCACTGCATTCATCTGGCAGAGACCTTTGTACAAAATAAGTCAGTGCAAGCATAAGTAATTAATTACTCATTTTATCCAAATACCATGGCTGCATGGTAAATGGAGGATACTCTTGAAATTTCCTTTGTCGTTTTGAAGAAATGGAGTCATCATGGTGGCAAAAGAGAGGAGACACACTGTTATTACAGATGGCATGGTGGGATTTTTCTTCTTTTTTGGCACTGCCACAAATCAACCTTTGCAGACCAAAACACAATCATTGGACTTGACAGAAATTAAATTCTAACGCCAATAATTACGCAACATTTATATAGATTTGCAGATCATGGTGATGTGCTGCCCTTTCTCATAAAAATAAATCTTCTCTTCCGTCATGTAGCAGCCTTCTCAACATGAACGAAAACAAATGGATGCGTGGTTTCTCAGTTTCTCTAAAACTGTCGTGTGCAGATTTTATTAATTATTTGTTCGAATTCCAGACTGTTTTTTGAACGTCACTAAAAAGCCAGACAGCATTGTACCTTCATGCTGTTCATCATTACATTGTCAGTCATATGGCACACGTCAGTTTTAGAAAACTTGCTTTTTCTCTGTCGTTCTTTATTCTGCTTTTGTCACAAGAACCTTCAGCTTCTCCTTAAATACAACAATGCACTGATTTTCTTTCACTGCAATCATATTCATTAAAACTATTTAAACCAACAATAAAATACAGGAAATTGCAAGTTCCTTAGAGTCACTTCGGGGTCAGCATCCATTCACAGATTAAATTGATTGAAGTCAGTCGCCAGAACAACATTTGGCCTCTCATCATTATTGTCTCATCACCACCCTGCAGTAAGAAGGTCAGCCATCGCTGTTATAGCTTGGTGCAAATCTTATCTCATACAGATCCTGTCCTGCGTGATAACTCGTGAATGTTTCACCTTTTATTCAGCAGTTTGTGGCACGAGTTGATGTATTCTCCAAAGTAGCGTCCTGTTTTTCGCTTGGACTGGAACGCTAAACCACGTCAACATTGCAAAAAACCAGTGCACACACCATGTGGAGGTGGATTTTCCAAATTCCTTTACTCAGCTCTGTGAGTGTGTTGCATTTCAAAGTCCAACATCAGAGACTGTCCTCTCTTTGCTCCTGGTGTGGAAAACCAAAACCATGTGACATGTGAGCAATTTGGCATCCCACTGCTGTGGATATACTCCTCATGGCTGTCTCACAGGTCAAAAAATCCATTCTGGAAACCTCCAACAGTGGACACCCTCTGTGCTGAGATTTTTTGTTTGTGAGACCACAGGTGTGACAAGTCATTCCTAAAGTGGGCGGAGCTCTTTGATGTAATACAGATTTAAGTCACTGTCTCTCTCTTTGTGATTTCCAATCAATTTGGAATGTAATGCACAAAGTAACATGCAACGAAATCAAGACATAACACAGTTACTACATCAAAAGAGGGGACACTAACAAGAAAAAAAAAAGTAAAAGTCTTCATAATTTATAACACATTGAGTATCTACATGTAATATAAATTTGGACAAGGTCTTTATGTGGAGATTTTTAGAATTCCGCAACATTTACAATCAAAGCATCATAGAGGCAGGAAGGAGGAGAAGATGGAATTTAAATGAGTACACTGATCCACTTACACATTGATTGAAGAAGTACAAATCTATGATGGGTTAGCTTTGACATTTACAGCAGCACACTGACAAACTGACTGAACAGCAACAGATAATAGGCACTAGGTGTGTGTTCTGAAGAAAACAAGGTTGGAAAAAAAATCTGGATTATAAAAAGGAATTTAGCCAGTATAATATATTTGAAATTGATTGGGGTCCATGTCATTGTTTTGCCAGTTACAAGTAGTCCCACGTGAAGTCCCTGCCTAAACAAGTCATAATGCTCTTTTCATTAAATGTAATGGCCACTTCCTAATAACGTTTGATGAAGCTGTAAATTTCTGGCCCGCACGTTTTGCAAACTGTCATTGTCATTTTTGTACGCAAATTTTTTGAATCTTTGGTATCAATTTTTCCGGCTCAGTAATGTCACGTTAGTGCTAAACCGTTCTCTTCTGCAACTTGATTGGAAGCTATCAGATTTAATGGGTGGGAGTAAAAAATTGATTATTTGATGCATCACGACTTGGAGGTTGGTGATTCTGAATTGATTAAAATATGTACAACAGTCGACTATCAAATTTTGAATAACTTAAAGCAGACGGATTGAAAAAGGTGGAAAAATAATGTGCAGCATGCTGTGCACTCAGACAGTTTACAAGGAGCACATGTAAAAACAGGACACATGGCCAACCGTGAGACCCGACCAGCACCGAATGGATAAAAAGTTTGGAGAAAATAAAAAAAGCGTTTGGAAGCACTTCGGCTTCTTCAAGGTTGACTACAAAAGTGAACTGGACAAGAGCTGAGCTACATGTAAGCGATGTCACACTAAGACAAAATCAAGATGAATCAACTTGAGATGCATTTGATGCATCAGTAATCATTTTATAATCTAATCATGGGCCCCTGAATCGTAATTGAATCAAATAGTTACGGCCTAGAGCTTCCCACCCCTATCAGATTTCAAATTAAGTGGATCTGAGAGAGCATGTACTTGTTATGAATAAACAGTATAAAAGTTAGTTGATTGAGGACACTAGAAGAACTGAATTAATTTGTGGCACACTTTAAATAACATGTTTAGCTTTTTTAGAGTCGGGCAAGGTGTTGAGTTTTTTTTAAATCAGTTTAAGTTAAAAGACTTAAGTCCAAGTGAAGTCACAGTTCATTGTGTTTTGTTGTGTCTAAGTTGAGCTGCAAGTATTCGTTTTTGTATTTTGTCCCGTTGAGTCTAAATTCATTTAACTTTTGACTTGAGTCAGACTCGAGTTCAAGTCATGTGACTCGAGTTCACACTATTACGTGGGCACTTGAGGTCAGGGACTGTTTTTTGTAGGATGTGCTCCTTAGTTCCAATACTTATCTTTCTCAATCAAATCAAATAATTATGTGACTCAGAATAAGATTTTAGACAGTAGTGCGCTTCCAGCTTTGTGGCAGCAGTTCCAGGAAGATGCTTTCCTCCTCAAGCAATATGAGTCCCCATGTGCAGGAAGCAAGGCTCGTAAAGAAAGGATTTTCATTGTTTGCTGTTGAAAGATTTCACTGTCTCGCACAGAGCCCTGACCTCCACCCTTCAAACACCTTTTGAAACAAACGTCAGAGCCTGACCTCACATTGTAGCTGAATTGTGGCAGCAGATTTTGTTGCAAGGTTCCCAAATCTTTCTTTAAAGCTGTCCGCGAAAAGTGGAGGCAGCATCTTGAGGTCCATAGGTTAGGAATGAGATGTTCAGAAATCACATATTGGTTTGATGTGCAGATGTCCATATACTTTGAGCCGTACAATGTTTGTAAAACACACACATTAAGTACTTTTGTTACATGTCAGAACAAATAGAAAAAACTCAAAAGTCAGTGAACACACTAAAAATATCTTTCTGTACATACACAAGCTCACACATAATGTACGTTTGCTTTCTATATGCGTCATGCTGGAGTCCACATTCTACAGTAATTGACATTATTAAAGCTGTGAAGCTGAGCCAGTGCGGCTTCATCAGGACTGTGTTGCTTCTGCAGCCATGTTGAGAATGTTCAGGCTCAGGTTGTGACCTGAGGTGGGGTTGTTTGCTTGGTGGGCGGGACGCTGCAGCACTGGTTGAGAGCCTCAGTGGAGATCTGGGCGGTGCAGTCCACCGTATTGCCATAGACTCGGCGGTTCAGCTGGATCACCGTGGTTTTGGAGTGCATTGATGTGGGGCCGTTCTCTGCTGACCAGTGATTACAGTGAAATAGAATCAGGAAACACCTGTAGAACTGAGAAAGAAGCAAAAAGAAAGATTATATGAACAAACATACCGGCTCCAAGTGAGAATTCATGGATTTATCAAAGGTTGATTGACCTTTGTTTGACCACCTCAGAGACACTTGTGAAACAGGGAAGCAGGACAGAGTTTGATTAGGCTGAAATCATGGCTTAAGTACCGACACATAGTGCCCCTTAAGAGAAGTTAATGGTCCCTTAATGGCTTTCACTGGCAGAGAAGATGGTGCTAACATTTACTGGTTACTCCTGACACATTAGTTGGAAAGGTCAGGGTGCAACTCTATAGCAAGCCATTCTAACATTTAATGGCAAAGGTTGACTATCCGAAAAAAACATTAGAGGTATCAACTACATAATTTTGACTAGTGTGGATCATTTTTTGACTAGTCGCAACTGAATCACAGATATCTGCAATGACATCACTGAAAACAATATTTGACTGGTCCCACATCCTAAATGACAATTGGAGATACGTATCTCTAATCCAATTTGAACTTGGCAGAATTTTCAAGATATCACAAACATCATTTTGAATTTAGAGAATTGTTGTGCAACATCATTTTTCCTGGCCAAAACTCCATTTAAGGATATCTGTTATTACATTTTGACAAGGAAGAATCAAAGTTAAAGATATCTCCGACTGAAGATATATCTAATCAAAAATCATTTGAAGATATCTATAACTCAGTAATAAATATCTACAACTAAATTATGACTATCCTTAATTTCAGTTTGGGATATCCATAACATAATTTTGCTTAGTCACAATTCCAGATATCTATAATTTATTTTGACTTGATAAAACTTAATTTAAGATATCGAAAAAGGACAATATAGACATCTTTAATTGAGGGGAACTGAAGATATCTTGAACTGGAATTGGCAGAATTAAATTGTAGATATCTCAAATTGGATTTACAGATATTCATAATTTAATTGTAGATATCCATAATTCACATTCTGGATATCAAATACAATTCAATTCAATTAAAGATGTCTGCAACGAGAAACCCCACACACATGATTTAGAGAAGTGACATCATTTGTCCTAGGAAGAATGACGACGTAGATATCTAAAATGTCCATGTTGACTAGGATGAATTGAATTGTATCTGTGATACATATCCAGACTAGTCATTAAACGCTTGCCTTTCAGCTCTGGAAAATGTAAGTTTAATAATTGCCACCTTTTTTTGGGTGTGTATCTTCACAGGTCTGTGTCAACACACACTGCTTGTACATTAGATGGTACTAATAGAATCATTGATAAGGACAAATGCAGTAAATGAAATTGTTTTAGGGTCCATTTTTATGCAGTTTTTAATGCAATTTTAGTGCTATTGTTTTCGCACTATCATGCTGATTCTGATGTGCAATCATGGGAAGCAATGCAAAGTTAATTGTAATGAAAATGATCAAATTATTAAGTAAAAATTACTCAATTACAGACATCTCGAGTAAGATTGTCATTTTCTTGAAAAACACAAGATTAATGTAGATGGTGAAAAATCTAGTGTACAATACCGATCCGAGTGGCTTAAAAACACACTGTACAATGGAGAAAAGACTGTAGCAAAGGAATTTCAGGTATGCTATAACAAGACACACTCACACATCCTGTTGAAAAGGCTTTTCTTTGGTTATTTGTTGTGATTGTAATCACAGTGGAGAGCAGCAACAGAGGAGAGTCGCAAGCAGCATCACAATCAGGGGAAAATAATAGAAAGCAATGTCCACCGCAACCTGGAATGAAGCATCAAAAAGTACCCAAATGTATGCAGGAGCTGAGTGGACTGCTCTGTGTTGGAAGCACATCACACTGACAATGTGCAGAGCAAGCTGACAAGCAGGCAAATCACTGTCTCTATATATTATGAAGTTATTCTATTTTAAACCTTATCAAAACCAGAGTTTTGCTGAGCAAGCCTGTTCTTTTTCAACAAAATTGAACTTTAAATTGACACTTAAAATCAAATGTGCAGCTGAGGACTGCTCAGTGTCACTGCAGTCCTGGACCTCCGACTCTGCAGATCAAGCAGAGATTTATGATAAAAGCTTTTCCCAAAGAAGGACATGCAGCAGATGCTAAGAAAGACCACTACATCTTTATATATTCTGATCACACCTGCCCAACTGAGAGTGCATGCCAATGTTTTACATAACAAGCCAGCATGCAGACTGGTATACTGTGCACATGTACAGGAACCTGAAAACATAATTCTGTCCGTCTTTAGCTGTGACCCGCAGCTCTGTCAGTCAGTTGGTTGGTTCCCCACTCTTTGGCGTACATAGTTTTTGCCCTTGGAGGCTGAATTTTGGCAGTTGGCTAAAAGGGGGCAGGGCAAAAAGACACATAACTTCGAAAAAGATTCACACACAGACCTAAAGTCTGTGTTAAACTGAAACTTCTTATTTTCACTCTTCAGTTACTGTGCGGATTAAACAGACATGATACAATATATTACTTAATGTGCTTCACAGGGTGCTGGTAGATTGATTTCGTTTTTTGGAAAGAGCCAGTTTCCCTTTACTTTCCCTCTTTATTCTAATCTATGCTAATAGAAGGCTGGCTGTAGCTACGCACTGAACAGGCAGATTAGAATGGTCCTGATCTTCTTATCTAACGGGCAAGAAAGTAAATAAAGCATTTATCAAATTTTCAAACTTCTATTCTGTCTATTCTCCCCAGCCTCTCAAATATAGACTCTGGCTGTGCTGTGCATGCTACCCTCAGCTAAACCTCCCTAGAATAAAAAACAAAACTTTAAAAAGGGGCAATTTCAGAGGCAGGCAGATAGACTTTTTTTTGGTGATGGTCTTGTTATTTAAAGATGTACTATACAACTTTACAGGCCTACAAACACATTAGAGTTATTGATACAAAGAATAACAGTATGCAAGAGCTAACATGACTTTTAATCCAAATATTTTAAAAGTTGAATTGTTGTAATTGTTTATTTTGTTTGTTTTTATTCACAGAAGAGCAAAAAGCACATTGCTGATCTAGAAAAAACTTGAATAATGTGCCTTTTTCATTTTGCTGTGGCTGTTATGTATTGACCATTTATTGATATTAAAGAGGACCTATTATACTCATTTTCCAGTCTTTTATTTTGATTTTGGACTCCTATAGAACAGTTAGACACAATTGACTGAACAGTAAAGTCCGTAGATCTTCAGAACACTGTGGCTTGGGTTTCCTCTCTTTCATTATATTTTATGCATTCTCTCAAGTCTGTCTAAGCATACTCCTCCCACTTTCCCTCCTCCATGTGCACCTCCACACTCCACTGTACTCACATCCCCATTACTGACACACAAACAAAAAAATAAAACGCAGCTAAGACATGTTACTCAGAGCTTCTGCTTCTCAGTTTTGAACACCACCAAGAAACGTGGGATCAGCGATCCTATAGCAGCAGTTTAGCTGTCAGCTCATATATTCATGTTGAGAAGGTAAATAAATCCACAAGAAACTGGACAGATATCAATTTCCCTCTGCTGCATGCCTCTTTAGAAAAGCTAAACAAAGTTAATTATCCTTCTTTCACCTCCACCCCCACCCCCCAAAAAACAAACAAAAAAACTGTGAAGACACAGTGCTGTGTGCATGGAGCTGGCATGCCAATATAAAGGTATAAAGAAGTCCAGCACGCATTAATGTCACTGTAAAAACAGAATTTAAAGAAACTTCCCGAAGCACAGCATGCAGAGCCAATGGAAATAGCCTGCAGGACTCACTTCCAAATGCACATACTTCATTATGTGACACTTTGGCATCATTTAAAATAAGTTTCCAACATTGTCACAGCATTTATAGGTCAGAACAGATGGAAAAGCATAATAGCTCTCCGTTAAAAGACTGAATGTTGTGCTTTATTTTTAAACCTAGACTGATTCACATGTGAAAGTATCAGCAGCTATTAAAGTTGACTGGAAATATTTTCAAATATGAAAATATTAACTTCTCTCTTTTTGTCACTCTCTCTGTTGCATTTGCAGGCATCCTCCTGATGATGGCGCTGTGCGAGCAGGTGCATGTGTACGAGTACATTCCCTCCATGAGGCAGACGGACCTGTGCCACTACCATGAGCGTTACTATGATGCTGCCTGTACACTGGGTGCCTACCATCCCCTCCTGTATGAGAAGAGCCTGATCCAGCGGATCAACACAGGGCCCGAGAGTGACCTCAGGAGGAAGGGACGGGTCACTCTTCCAGGCTTCAGTACCATCAACTGTGACATCTGAGATATGAAACATGACCCTCCAACCCTGAATATACATACACTCTAGCCTTTTCTGGCTTACATAGGGAGAGGTGCAATAAAGCCGCTGGAGACAAGGAGGCTGGAGCTTAGAAATTTCAAATTAGACCCATGAAGAACATAAGCCATAGCCCTCCAGGGAGGGATCAAAGTAGGCTCTTCTGGAAGACGCTGTCTTCATGAAGATGGTTTACTAGATCAGAGACTGATAGGAAGAGTTTCCAAAAGAGAGCTGTAACAGACGTTTCTCTCTGCTTTAGCTGAGCCACGTTAGCTGTGGAGCTGACTAGGGTAGCAACAGATCAGTGTTTTTAGATAGACAAATGAGTTGTCAATAACTGGGTGTGTTTAAGTGGTGTAATCTGTGTTTTTTAATAATATGGGTGGGTCTCTGCTTAAAAGAAACGCCACTGTTTGTAACAGTGGTTATTTGTGGGGGGTTATTTTTCTTTTCTTTTCTTTTTTGAGTAAGCAAATTCATCATCCACGCTGAATGTCCTAAACGCAACATGCAGCCACAGATATGCACACATTCACACACAACATTTCATCGCTCTGCAGCAGGTGTTTGACATTCCACTGATCTCTCCTTGCGACATCAGAAGTTGTGTTTCGTGTTGTCACAATGTTTTGGGTTTTTTTTCCACACAACGGATGTTTTAAAGCTGAGTTGTAAATGATTCTCTTGTGCATGCCAACTTGCCAGCTCATTGCCATCAGCTTCTCACCGCTTGCACACTCACATTTAGGATGAGTCCTCATTCAGTGTCAAGAGGTCTGACTGTTGGTGAACAGCCCACAGGACAGAAGGCACTGCTTGTCATTTCTGGACTCATAACAATTTCTTTGCAAGTAAATGGGGCCAAAATGGATCTTGAGAACAAACTGGTGCAGAACAGCAGTAACGCTGTGCCTACTGGTCAGCTAAACACTTTCCTTGTGTTGCCTTGTGTCTGTTTAGATCCATGCAGTACATACTGTGGCAGGGCTGCAGTAACATAGAGGTGTGGAGCAGCTGATAATGCGGAAGTGAGCTGCATCAAGGCATTCTTACTTTTGCGCCAGTGATCACCGGGGGGGGG
>JAQLOL010000005.1:8984471-8994564 GCA_029783665.1 Naso thynnoides | reverse complement strand
TTTACCCAAAACTGAATTTTAAACTTGTCATTTATATTTCAATATTTTATTCAATCAATATCAGTCATCAACACACAAATATGACTACATGTGCACTGCAGGGCATTATTCCCCAATAAAAAACACCCCAGTCTCAACTGATCATCTTTGAGTTTTTTTTAACACTTTACAAACTAACGTAGTTCTTCGTGGCTAATAGAGTAAAGAGCAAATGTTAACCAGCTAAATATTACAAGAGTTTACATGGGTATGAATATATGATAATACATGCATACATGAGTTTCTTCGCTTCAGCTTGCTCGGTGGAGTCCATGTTACTTGTCTGACTAGGTGCAGCCATCTAATTTCTTCCTTGCAATGCGTCGACGCAAATTACGTGAATTGAAGTATTATGTAATTGATGATGTCTATTACGTCGATGCGTCGTCCCAGTCCTAATACAAATGCAGCTTTGCTATGGGCATCCTTGTTTTCTCAAGCACAATGCACTGGAATGCATTTAAGTACGGAAGTCCAGAATACCAACTTGGAGCTTTTTTTTTTTTTCTAAATTATAACAGATGTGGCTCCTGGCTTATATCGCTGTCTTTGGCATGCTCATAACAGCACTTCAATTGTGTTTACATTGTCATTTAGGATTTTTCTGTACTTTAAACAGTGCTTGTGTGGATGGGATTTTTTTTTCCTCAGAAAGAAAGGGTATTAGTTTTCTCAAACACTGGGGTACAAGTTAACTAGGCCTGTAAAGTGGGACACTGGAAGTTGACCTTATTCTGAAAAAGAATAAAAGCTTCCTGGACATCATGTGCTTCCTGACTGGAGGGGCTGGTACCTACAAGATAAACACATAATCATGAAAAAATGAGCACAAGTGTTTGTGGTATAGACAAGGCACATTCAACTTGCAAAAAAGTAATCCAGGATCTTTAATTCACACCTGACAAAAGCAGTACATTTCACCAAGCCTCTTATCACGCTCTTGAACCCATTCTGACTGTCTAAGATGTTCAAGCCTAATTTCCTTCACCTGATTGGACCTTATTCTTATTTCTGTTTCCTCTTCTACTTAAACGTCAGCATCCAGCTGTTTTGAGAAATTGCTTACAAATTACTCCTAAAATGAACTTATTTATTTTTGTGGCTAATTTTTCATGACTTAGGTCCTCAGTAGGCAACAAGGTGCTTGAGGCTGAGAGCTCCAGACAGGGTAGAGGATTTTTCAGCTTAGGAAAATTTAGGAAAAGTAGGAAAATGACAAACCTACCCTTTATATGTAAGAGCGGAAGATCAGAATATGCGTAGATGTGATATTCTTGCCATAACACAATACTATCTAACTGTACTGTTGGTTCCAGTATTTGGTTTGAAGAATAAAAGGTCGACAACAGTTTACACTATTGAAGAGAATAATAGCCACGAATCCTTTCTATTTTAGTTTAAGAAAGAATATTGGTATTTCTGATAATGCAATACATACATATGAACACAGGGCTCATGTCTTGGTACAACACAAAAACAGAATACCTTGGTATTTTTTTATTTATTTGAGTAAAACAGGCAATGATAGTGATTTTCATCACCACTGATTGGCAGAATGAATTATGTAATAAGATGACCAAACTGAATTAATTATGAATTTAATCTTGATGTTGATGAATCACATACTGAAATTAGAAAAAACATCAAGATTCAAAGCTTTTATTCAGGCCTCAACATTTTTATTTGAGAAGATAACCTTCTGACACATTGCACAGTTTGACTTATTTCTCATGGCTGCAGAGCTACTCTATCAAAATCTGAAACACTGTAGCACTTAAACCTAGTGCTTGTGGTAAATGTAGCCAATCTAATTAAAATATACAGGTTGTTATACAATAACAGTGACTTGTATAGTTTCACTGGGGGTTAATCTCTCTAATGGGAAATTCTAATCATGCTGCTGCAGTAAGTTTATTCATCATAAAGTCACTTATCATTGTGCAACATCTTACGCTCATCAGCTCTTCATTTAACACTCACATGTCATAGTTAGCTTTCCTTGAATGCATTGAAACACAGGATTTGGTTACTTGAAGCAACATGAGTGACATATTTGTTGTCAAATCTTCTAAACTGAACTCTTCTGTCCTCAATCTCACTGATTTGTATAGGCAAGAATCTGGTGATAGGATACGTATCACAATACCAGGGTAAAGATACAATATATTATGATATATTGCGATACCGTAAGCAAGGTGATGTTGAAATTATTTTTTTTTCCATTTCATTTTTGGAAAATTGTCATCATATAAATATCACTATTAACTATTAATAAAAACTATTAATTAAAAATCAAGTGTTTTTGAGAATCGATTCGCTATTGGAAAATATAATTTTACGATATCGATATGTATCGATATTTTCTTACACCCCTAGCACTGTTACAATCACCATCTCTAACTTACAGGTTTTAGCTGCTATAGAAGTGCATGACAGTCCTGACCTCCTCCTTAATGTACAGTCAATATAATACACAATTTGGAACAATAGAGACCATAGTAGGTCATGTATAACCAAGACCTGCAATACTTGTTAACAATCGCTTACAAGCAATTAGACAATAATGTTTGCAATTTTACAATAAATAGGAATGTATAAGTAAAATAAGACTAAGGGAATGTGTCAGGTGAATTAAAACGGCTTGAAAATTATCCTGAGGGATCCGTCAGAGTGTGAACCGCATTTTACAAGAATCCATCCAGTTACAACATTTCACTCACAACCACAAATGTGAACCTCATGGTGGCGCTAGAGGAAAACAAAAGCAAGTTTGGTTCATCCTCTGAGGATGAGCAGAGCAGAAACCAAGACAGAGAGTGAGAGACAGAGAGCAGAAACCAAGCAGAAAGTGGACAGAGAGACCAACATGGTCAGCTGCTGCTTGGCAGTGCCAGCTGACTCCACAATGATTTCATATTACTAAACAGGTTACACCCGACCTCCTCTTACGTTAATTTACGTCATAAATACTGTGTTTGTTTGCTTTTCTATCAGATATATGTCTCTTTCTGGCTGCTTGCAATATGTTTGTGTGTGACTGTAAGAGTAAAGAGCGAGACAGGACGATGGAGAGACAGAGACAGAGAGAGCACAGGAGGAACCAAGTGGGAAAGTGAACACAGTGGATTCAAGATTTCAAGATCATTCTGGTGGCAAATTAACAGTAACAGAGAGGTTTTATAGAGGAAATGGATCACTTCGATCATTTTGAGAGTACGTAATGACAAAGTTACGTAATGACAAAGTTGGCCCATATTTAACCTTTTACTCTAGGCACTGATTATGTGCTTTGTTGACAGTCGAAACAGAAAGCATATTAGCCATCTAATACTGTACTGCAGCTAAGAGAGTCACGACAGTGGTTCTCTAACCTGTCCCTATGCACAGAAGAAGTCTAGGTCAAAACTTGTTTTAAACCTTATTTTAAGGCAAAGTCACCAAACTTTTTGAGCGGTTTTTGTCCGAAATAACTGCTGGTTCTGTCCATGTTGTTTTTATTTCCCAGTAGGTTGTGGCTGTCCCCACACTCATTTAGATAGGGCTCTGGTCTTCTTTGTACAAAAGAGTTGCCTGAGGGCGGTGCCAAGATGGCTATCGAGTAGCAAGACTTGCCTATAAGGACTTTGATGGTAACCGCTGAGAAGAGAAATAAACATTGCATTCACATCACTGTGGGATTGTACACGTATGGGGGCTGAGCCTCCCTAAAGGTCGCCTTTTTGTTGACTTGTGAACTTAGATTATCCCACACGTTTCTAACAATGTGCACACTCAAGAAATCTGTCGTTTTAGTAAAGGCAACTACTTTCACTTATCATCTGTTGCTAAATTCTGGGATAACACCAGTCAGAGGGTAAGGAAGGATGTCTGCAAACGTCACTAACGGTAATGTGAAGAAAAGTTTCAAACGTTACCTCGTCTTTGAACATTTCTGCCCGAGTCAGTCGATAGATTTTCATCTGCAGTGACAGCTGTTTAACAATGTAGTTCTCATGCTACTTCACAACTAAACAATTTTTTTTGTTTTCATTGTTTTAATAGAGAGCCCTCTAGAGGAAGACATTACTGAGTCATCCTGCTTTTTCTGGTATGCTGTTTACCTTTAGAAAAGCAAACACACATAGACAGACAAGGCAATACACTGAAAAGTCGAGCAATTACACTGGGGTCGAAAATCTGACATTTAGAAAACTCAGAGGGGTTTCCATGCTTTTACTGCTCTCTGCGATGTGAATGTCATCCATTACGAGCCTTTTTTAAATTTGATCCCTGATCCTTGCCTCTGACGGGCCAAGAACAACTGGTGATCAATCACGATATTACATATGATGTGTAGGGTTCTGCTCTGGCAGTGACATATAGAAAAGCTGCTCTACTATCTCATCTGAGGGAAAGACAGCAGAGTGGAGATGTTGGCAGGGAGATATATGAACAAAAATGAATTATCAGAGTCAGGCTTCAATGCGATTGTAAACAGTATTAAGAAACACTCTATTGTCCTTGTGCAAGCGTAGCCATGTGTCAATGTGCATGTGACTCAGACAATGTAATATCCTTTTAAAAAAAAAGGGCACAGGCAGGGGGAGAACACGATGTACTCACCGATGTAAGTGTGTCAGATGTTTGTAAACATGTAAACATAATGTATATGCCAGGGTCAAGTACAGAACCACCACCATGATTGCTGTTTGTGCATTTTGGAATTTTGGCTCTGTAACAATATAGAAGTTTGACTTTGAGCAAGCACATTTAAGAGAACTGATGTACACATGGAAAGGGGAATAAAAAAATTAACTACAGAGGATTTTTTTTAATGTCTCTTTCTTTCGGTCAAACTTAATTTTGAAATGAAAAGCATTTTCTTGTATTATTTATTTGATTTTAAATTAAGTACATGCAGACACACCCAGTAAGGTGTTTCTCAGAATTTCAAGGCAAATAATAATATTTATTATAATTGATTGGATTTTTATAACGCTTTTCTAAACACTCGAAGTGCTTCACAGTGAAGACCATCATGCACCATTATGAACAAGAATGCTCACCACACATCAAGTTGAGTTGGAGACTGAGATGAATGAATAAGCCGATTAAATGATTAGGGGGCTGGATTGAATGAACCTGGTTGTGAGTTTGGCCAGGATGCTGGCTAACCCCCCCACTCCTTGCTTTGTGAACTGGGATCTTTTATGATCACACTGAGTCAGGACCTCAGCGTAACGTCTCATCCGGAGGACTGTGTCTCCTTCACTGCACTGGAGTATATGGGACACGTTCTTTGGTCAGAGGGAAGATCGCCACCTGCTGACCATGACCAAGACCACCAGCTACTTAGTTTTCCCAGCAGGTCTCCCATCCACATACTGGTCAAGTCAACATCTGCTTAGATCACTTACCACTGTCAGGGTAACCGTTGATCTGGCTGCTGGCTTAGAATGTCAAAGTTAAGATAAACAGTGAGTTCACTATGATTCAAAAACGAGCAAAAGGAGACTTTCAGTTAGAAAATTTAGATGATACTATTATTTTCTCTGCAATCCTACCCACTTGTATCTGCTCAAGTGTCTGACTAACAAAAAGGTAGGGCTGAACTATAATATTGTAGGGATGGTGCTTTTAAATGACATTATCTTAGGTGAATTTTTGCTAAATAATCCTAAGTAATGTGAATATAATGACTAAATGGGTCTAGTCACCTGAACTGATAAAATTCAGATAATTACACAACTTTACGGTATGGAGCCTTAAAATCCAGGAAAAGACAACAAGCATGCTATGTTATGAAATAACAGCATCTAAGACAGATTTTGCCTCATATCATGATATGTTGTTATAATATCCAGCTCTCCAAAAAGGTTTAGGGACAAATACTCTCTAAAGTCTTATTGCCATTTTTTCCAAACCAAGACCTCTACATCCGGAATTTAGTCTTTTTTTTCCCTAGAGATGTAGATGCTAATTGAGTGTGTCTGTAAAAAACAGTATCTCCTCAATGTGCAGTTTCTTGCCAAATCCTTAGAGTAAAATATCTGCAGGTGTCACTCACGGTATCTGACTAAATCTCTGCATAGTGGCACAGACAAACGCTTTTTGCAGCATTTGCTTCCATGCTGAGTTGAGTCCTTTTAGACCGGCTACAACTATCGCTGCAGTATGGCGCCCAGAGGGGAACTAAGACCCAATAAACCCCCGCTGATATGAAAAACACAGTTTGACATCTGCTAGCCTTTTTCCAATAAAATGGAAATACCTCTCTGTCAACATTCCCTTTCGTTATCTGTGAGGCATAACAAAGCACAGCGGCTGAATGAACAGAAGCAAAACTTAACAAACACACATACAGACAAAGATATTACTGTTAAAAGATATTGAAACTGGTACTAAGGAAGAGTGAAAATAAACACAATGGTACATGTATCTGTGTGCTGATGGAGAGTAAAGAAACTGATAGTAGAGACAGAAGGAAACAGGGAAAATGCTAGTAAAAACGGAGCAAAGGAGAAAATAAATAAATAAGCAAGGGGATGGTGCAGATTATCTACTAGCAGTACTTCACCCACAAAAAACAAGAGCCACTAATAGAACTGTCTGAGGAGTTGAGTGTTATATCTTTAAGGGCTATGTGGGATTTTGGTGGCTGATGCCTATACCGATATTAGGGAGTAAGACAGTTCTAATATCCGATATATTGGCCAATATTCTATACACAATATTTTGAATGTGGTTATTAAATACGTCTGACAAAGCTATGTAATGAGGGCAGGATATCTAACTTTACTCCGAACATCGGTGCAACGAACAGTAAACACTTCACTTAATACCAATTAAATGATGGACCACCCTCTGCTGGACAGACTACGCGATTACACAATTTTCAAATTTGGAGTCCAAGCTTTTTTTCCAGCCTTTAAAAAACAGTTATAATATTGGAACTTACTGGAAAACATATGCGCCGATACCGACTTATATCTGCAATTGGCTAATATTGGGCGATAATATTGGCAAACCAATATATCAGTCGGCCTCTATTATCTTTGGTTGTAAAGTCAGTGTACGTGTCATAGCAACTGAGTCTTTACAGGAGACCCAGAAAAATGCAGTTTTTGCAGGAGCTGGCACAAGCAGCAGATGAGTCAAGAGGACCAAGTATATGTGTTTGCCTGAATGGTCCATTTAATGGCTCAATCGATCACAGCAACTCTACCAGCATGAAGTGCATGAGGTTTTGAGCTTTCCATCAGAATCACAGTTTGTAGGGCAAAACACATTACAACAAACAAAGAAACAGAAAAAGCTGCCATCCAACCAAAAAACCTGGTCAGCAGGAATCCAGCTTAAAAATGTATGTGCGTGTAAAAATGTTTTGGATGGTCATTCATGTGCACCAGTTATGCTCAAACAACAAATTTCTGTTTGTTAATCTCAGCTGACTTCCTGCCCATTTGTTTCCACTTAACGAGTAAATCTTTTGCAAGAGGTCAAAAGGTTATGCTTTTTTAGACCACAATGGACATCCACAGGACAAAGGAATATGCTGCAACAGCCTGCAGCTTCACCTCAGTACTTGCAGAAGATAGTTATTTTGAGATTATTTCACAATAAGAAGACTATCTCTATTTATCCTGTGAGTTTGGCAAATGTATCACAGGTAAAATGACTTAAGTAATTTCCAAATAGTGCAATCCATGATTTTAAATTAGTTAAGCTAAATCGGTTAGATGCCTATATATCCCAATATGTTCATCATTTACTATCAAGAAATTACAGTAGACTTACAGTAATGCCAAATTAGGTTTTTTAGAACCATTGCATGATTTATTTACAATCCTGAAATATTAGAATCATAATATCACTATGTGCATTGGTCACAGTTTTGTACAGGAAAGAGACAAGAAAACTAGGGATGCATGACAATGGGTTTTTTGTCGATATCCAATATGCCCATATTATACAACTTCTGTGGCCAATAATCGATACATGATATGACACAATATATGTTTGTTTTTGTTTTTGTTTTTTTGTATATTTTTTCCCCACTAGCAGAGATCCTCAAGTCTCCTCTGGAGCTGAATTTACCTTCAGTATTATTATAAATACTCTTACTGTGTTGGGCTGCTGCCAAATTAAGGCATAAAATCCAAAGCTTCAAGTTGTGTAATATTCATTCCTTGTGCAAAAGAAGGAAAATACTTGAACTTACGTTATGTAAAACATGTCATAATTGTTCATGACAATTGCTTTTAAACAAAAGAAGTCAGATACCTCCTACTTAAACTGGATGATGCTCACCCTGAGACAATCATAACAAAACTCACAACCGAAGTACATTTGGCCTGTTTCACAAGAGACAAAGTGAGTAAACATAAGGTCTGTCCACAGGGAACATGGGAAACCTGGTGTTGCCTCAGGCATTTAATCAAAGAAACAGCAGTCTATTATTTTATTGGTGATTATATCAGCAGATATCTGCATGCCTGACAATATCTGATATTTAATTTTAAAGCCAATATTGGCCCATACCAATAACATGCTGATAATATTGTGCATCCCTACAGAAAAACTGGTTAATTTGGATGTATAGTGTTTTTTGATTGGGTTTAGAGAAAATAAATAGTAATAGTAGTAATAGTAGTATAGTGTTATAAAAATAACCAGGTTATTATTGTAAAGTTTGACTGACATAAACAAAAAAATAAAGTATAGTGCTTTCACACAACTTAAGTCATTTTATTGATGCAGGCTTTTATGTCTCTTTATACTAGTAGGGTAGCCTCTCTCTGATGCAATATTTTTTTCTCAAGCATGCCACTTGCAACTGTTTTTTCTTTCTCAGCATCAGCACCAATTACAAGCAACTTACCGAAGCAGGAGTTGATGAAGCCGTACCAGCTGCAGCCGCTGCGTCCCAGCAGCCACCTCCCGCGAATGCTGGAAGCGAAACTGAGCGTGGTGCCGAACAAACACACCAGCATGTCGCTCACGCTGATGTTCAGCAGCAGCATGTTCACCGGCGTTCGCAGCTTTTTGAATTTGCAGAAGAGAAGCAACACGATGAAGTTGTTCAGGAAGCCAAAAGTCATGATGAAGCCCAGCACCACGGAGAGCACGACGAAGCCCGTCGGGGAGAGCTTCCCCCTGCCCGCCGGCGCGTCCACCAGCTCCCGGTCATCGCTCAGGTTGAAGCTGAAATTCAGTCCAGCCTGACCAGAAAACATCCTGCTGTCCATTCATCGGAGCTTCTTCACTCTGGAGCCGTTCGGGAAGTTACTGGTGGTCTCTTCGCTCACCTGGAAAGTTTATGAATGGCTTTCTGCGTAAGACTTTCTCCATGCTGCTTATCCTCTGGGGCCACAGGACGTCTCATGGCTTCAAAACGCGCATTCCTCCAGTGATGTTGAGTCAACTCGTTCATACAAAGATATTATAAAACCTGATTATGCAAACAAAGCAGGCTACCACCTGAATTTTCAACGCATCCAAGTCTCCGTATTCAGCACATTTCAGAGAGCGCACGGGCTTGTATTTATACAAGCCCGTACATTAAGGCGTAAATTTACGCCTTAATGTTTTGGCAAATCTCTCATTATTTATAAAAGTTTACACAGCCGCGACACTTTCCCAGCTGGTGTTTTATGTTTCGGCGAAGTCTGTCATCTCCGGGTCACCTCTTTTAAGCTTCTAATCCTTGTTCACATGTTGCCCCAACACACGTATGAACAGTGTCGTGTAAACTGCGCTCCGCTCTACCGTCCAGCATCTTTTAAAGGAGAGTCTTACGTCACGAGACACTGAGATGACAGGGGCCAAGGGGAAGGGGTGTGTGTGTGCGTGTGTGTGTGTGTGTGTTTGTTTGTTTGTTTGTTTTTTGTGTTTGTGGGGTCCCAAACCTGAATTTTCACTCATGGTGCGGGGTCTGACAGTTTTTGTGGGGACAAAATCTTGGAGCCCAAAACTTTAACATTGAATTTTAGGGTTAAGACTTGGCTCCTTGGTTCGTGCTGGTGTATGAGGAAACCCTGTAGACTCTATCAGTGACTGGGTCTGCAAGGCAGAA
>JAQLOL010000005.1:8956901-8984371 GCA_029783665.1 Naso thynnoides | reverse complement strand
CTAGTATATGTCTAATGGGATTGTGTGATATACACGGATGGTAATTTGTGATTGTTACAGATGGTGAACGGGAACAATAAAGGAGGTTTAAATAAAGGCTGCTTTAATTCAACAACACAACACTTAATAATTTGACAACACATGCAGCATTTAGATAAGAGACTAAAATTTGAAGAAAAAACCCCCCCACAGCAGTAAGTAGCAAAATCCACAAAACTTAGGTCTTCTCTTAAGCTTTTAGCCCTTTAAGAATATCTGCATATTTACTTTTTGTACTTTCTGCTTTCTTTGACTTTTTCTCCCCAATTTTGCAGGTTCACTTGCGGATGCAAGGTAATTCTTACAAAGCGGCAATCTGACAAGCATGCTCGCTTCATCCGCTATCCCTCGAGCTCTGCTTCATTCTTCACACGACCACTTCTGTCACTCAAGGTGTGTATAGACAAGTGTCACACTGTGAAAGCCGCTGAGGAGGGACTGTCCAAAAGTGTTTGCTGTTAGCCTGATGGAACACTCAGCAGTGAAAAAAACAACAGGTTACATTGTCCAGGCGATCTTTTTCCTGATGTAGGACAAGAAGAGCGGAACACTTTGTGTTTCTCTGTCCATTAATCTGCTCCTGTGTTCATACAGGCATCTGTCCTGTTCTCATGAACATTATTTCTCGGGAATGCATTGAGGCAATTTCTTCTAATTTGGTACAGATGTCCACTTGGACTGAAGAGTAAACTGATAAGATATTTTCAGTTAAAGGTCACTGTGAGCACATTTGTAGCTTTTTTCAGCAACATCCATATCTGAAGCCTTGTAGTCAAGCACAAACTCGTTGGTTTTGCTGTAACTGAGCTTCTTTGTCATTGCACCATGTGACAAACGATTCATCAGTCCTCTGTGCTCCTCTGTAAAAATGATTTACTGACTGGAATTATACATTTAAAAAAAGTTTTAACTTCAGTTTTGCCATAAAAAATACACTTGTTGTGGACTTTGTGCCATTGGACATGAGATAGACTTATGTGGTGCCTGAGCCTGAAAACATTAGAACTTTAGGTGACAGGCTTGAAAAAAAAACACTATTGTCCTGAAATGACAGACATCACATTTCCTCACAAGTATTTATAAGAGCACTTCAAAATCCACTCAACAACTTTTGGTGTGCTCAATCATCGTTCCATTCATACTTCTCAATAGTTCAGAGAACCTGCAGGTACATTCACACTTTCTGACTTCTAAAATGAATTTGCAATGAATGCAATCATAACTTGAAGTTTAATGACAGAGCTCATGCTGAGAAATGTGTGGGCTGCTGATAACTGTTTCCTGTAAATTGCAGGTTCATGATAACTACAAATGAAATACAAAAAGTTTCCTCACTCTGTCCTCTTTGAAGACAATGATTTAAAGCAATGATTTAAGATAATTTAAAGCAAGAGACTGTCTCAGAGTTGGAGCCTTAAGTCAGAGCTCCACACTCCTGAAGAGCATCCTTTGATAGCATTTTAAAGAATTTTAAATGTGCAATTTAAATATGCTGCATTGAGAGCTGCAAGCTAAGCAGCAGAGCAATGAAACAGCCTGTTGCAATATCTGAGCCTGAGGCACTAAGACAAAATAACGTCACTGAGCTCCTCTGTGTGGTCAGAGATAATTTGTAGATGGTCTTGATGGGAAATGATTTTCTATATTAAGAAAATCAAATTTTCACTTTTTTTTAATGTCATTAAGATAAATACAATCTAGTGCATTTTGATCAAAAAATATTTTCCAAATGAATGACAAATGAAATAACATTCATCTCATGGCATAGATGTGGAACAGTGCACCTGTGACAGTGGAATTTGTCGTTGAAGAAAATAGTCACAAGTCAGAAAAATGCTTTTGGGGGTTGCAAACTTGAAGACTTCTTTCCCCTCTCCCTCAAACAAAGCTACAGTTACACCTTCTCAGATACTTAATCGCAGGTGCACAACTTACTGCACTTTCTGCAGTAAATATGAGGCAAAAGACAAACCTGTATCAAATCATTTGAAGTCTGGGACAAAATTCGCACATTTGCAAATCAGTTTGTGACATCATGCAATGAGAGCAAACATGCAGGATATTTTCTCACAAACAATTTTCCTCTTAAATATTTTTCCAGTACTAATAATAGTGACTACACGTGCTTAAATCTGCCACTACGAGTCTTAAATGCTGGGTTTTTTTTGGTTTTGTTTTGTTTTTTCTCACAAATGACACAAAAGAGTTTTGCACCAAATATCTCCCTACACAGAACCAATTTGTGCACTTGTCAGGCTAGGCAGTGGCCATTGGGCGCAGCAAAGAACCCTTTTGACCAATCAAAGGAGATCCTTCAAGAAGGGATCTGCATTTGTTACAGGTGTTTAAATGTGTTTTGCCTCATATTTACTGCAGAAACTGCAGCAAAAATGTAAGCGTATGAGTTTGCATAACTTGTGATTTATAGAATCGAATCTGAGCACCCGTGATAAAGTATTTGAGAAGGTGTAACTGAAGTTTTGTGATTATGGGAGGGGAGAAAAAAATCTACAAGTTTGCAACTCTCAAAGCATTTTTCTCTACAACTACAAATTCCACTCTTACAGTCACTCGCACATTATGCACCAAATACCTTCATAAGTCTCTATCTTTTGTACACTGGGGAATGTCATCTGTTACATTCCATTACGTATGTGACATAATGGTTGGTTATAAAACTGAAAAAACTGGGATATTTGCCTCTGTTTGCTTCTTGACGTCACTGGATCAGTATGTTTCCCTGCAGGCAGACTGTGCATGTGCTAACATCATACATCTGGTATATCATGGTCCTTTTCATGTGACTGCCTTATGTATATTGCTGTTCTGCGTGATCATTATTTTTATGCTACACTCCTTACTGCAAGCGAAAACATGGAGGTTGCTGATGTTTAGATTAATAAAATATTTGCAGATCATTGACTTTCTACGATCAATTTAAAGTTAGCTTCTCTACCTCACAGCTTGAACCTCAAGGACAACACTTACGTCTGTTATACTTTCTTTCAAATGTTAAGCACAAATCTGCATTGCATCTGTATCCTCCTTGGCCAAGATGATCCATCCAACAGGTGTGGCACAGCAAGACGCTGGAACATCTAAACAGCGTGATTATTGCACAGATGTGCCTTGGGCTTCTCATAATACAAGCTCATCTAAAATGTGCAGCTTATCCCCTCCACAAAAATGACTGTGTTGATCCCTTAAATCAATCACGTACTGATCCCTTTAGTATGGACTTCACTTTTGACAGCGAGCCGCAGGATGTCTTCACATGTCTGTGCATTTAAATTGTCATCAATAAAATGCACCTGTGTTCAATGTCCGTAGCCTGTGTCTGCTCACACCATGACATAACACCTCCATGGGGCACTCTGTTGACACAGTGACAATAGCAAGTGGCTCACTCACACTCCAGCATACATGTTGTCTGCCATCTGCCCAGTACAGTGAAAACTGAGACTCTCCTGTGATGAGGACACAAACACTTCAGTGTGTCAGATGCCATCAAATGTGAGCATTTGACCACTCAGGTCAGCCATAAGGAAAGACCCCTGTGAGGGCAAGCAGCATGCAGATGAGCGTCTCTGAGATGCTGTCTGACAGTTTCTGCAGAACTTGTTTAGTTGTGCAAACCAACCGTTGCATCAACTGTGTGGGTGGCTGTTCTCATGTTTATGAATGATGTGAGGAGAAAGTGAGGGTTATTAAATTATTATCAAAAAAAGAAGAATTCATCCTCTGGAGACTGTGAGCCTTTGTACATAATCATATGACCAATCATTTTGCTACTTGTTGAGGTTATGCAATACTTCTTTATTTACTAAAAGTTTTTTTTTTTTTTAATAGGAACAGTATCTTCTATCAGGATTCATTTTATGAGTAAGAGTGAATCAATTTGATCAAACTCAGTTGTTTCATCACACAACAACTGTTGGTGCAAGATTGATTTCATTTTATCATAAATATATTTTTACTTTGAATTATCTCCTGCTGCTCTGGTATTCAGTTGGCAGCCTAATTTTTTTTAAATTTTAAGACTTACAAATTAATACAATAATACAGTTCATCTCCATGTTGTTTTTTTCATGCTAATCCCCACTACTAACAGCTGTCAGATGGTCTGTTACTAAACACTTCTCCTGACAGACGGGTTGTTCTGCAAATCGTCTCTGAGGGATTTTATCAGCCAAAGAGATAATCACATCAAAACATGTTTTTTTAAAAAAAGAAAAAAAAAAGAACAGAGAAGCAGAAATGGTGAAATGCTTAGCTTTGTCATTATTGTGTTTAAAAGATAATGACAAATGATCCCTCTTCTTCTGACATTTAGTTTGCCTCTAGCAGTTCAATTGTATTTCTGATACAGTGGGTGGCATTTTGCACACGCTCCGTTGTCCTGCTCTTGAAATGAGACAGTGAACAGAAACGGTGTATTTAATCTCAGAGTTGTTTACAGACATAATTGTGCTTTTTTGCCACTTCAGTGACTCGAAGTGGATGGCTGCTTGCCTGGAGAAAATGGTCAATGAGCTGCACAAGACCTGAAGAACCTGATTATCTCAGCTGAGAGCTTGTAAACAGTACCTGTGTCAGGACCCGTTAGGACTGTTAATTGTCTGTTGTTAGTTTCTGTCTTGTCTTGTGTTTATTTCCTGTTTAATTTTGTCAGTCTCCCGTGTCATTCCCCACTTCCCATCAAGTTTCCCTCCATTGTGATTACCTTAATGTCTGTCACGTGTTTCATTGTCTCCCCAACCCCTTGTATATTTATTTGTGTATTTAAGCCGTGCTCTCATTCCCTTCTGTGCCAGATCGTCTCTTCTGATTCCCCAGCGAGTGTTCCAACATTCCTTCCTCGTGTTTTCTCTTGTAAGTGTTTTTGTGTATTGACCCAGTTCAGTTTGATTTACGAATTTGTCAAGCGATTTTGACATCTCTGCCTGTGTTTATTGGATCTTCTGTTTTTTTGACTTTGAACTGAATAAATCAATTTGCCTTTTTACCACCTGTCTGCCTCCATCTCTGCATTGTGAGTCAACCTGTCTAAGTCTGTTCGTCACAACCTGCTGCCCAATCGCAAGCATAGCCAGGAATTTAATTGAGCTTGTTGCATTCTGACTGAAATAAGAAAACGC
Source organism: Naso thynnoides (assembly GCA_029783665.1). Taxonomy (NCBI): domain Eukaryota; kingdom Metazoa; phylum Chordata; class Actinopteri; order Acanthuriformes; family Acanthuridae; genus Naso; species Naso thynnoides. Next base: position 8,979,194 of record JAQLOL010000005.1, on the reverse strand, counting down.
ATTTTTTTTGAAAATAAGTGAAATAAATGAGACCGTTAAAATGGGCTGTCTGAACATTACATTATTTTGTTGTTGCATTCACAGGGCTGAGTGTTTTTATAAAAACATTGTTACTCTTGAGGAAGGAGCATGAGTATTGTATTGTTCCTCATAATTTCTGAGAGTTTGCTGTCACTCAAATACAGTGAAGATTAAATTAATTTTGCCTGGGGCTTTGGTTTTTTAGAACGTTTTTAATAATAATAATAATAATAATAATAATAATAATAATAATAATAATAATAATAATAATAATAAATTTTTAGGTCAATTTAAAAAAAAAGAATAAATTCATCAATTAAATAATTCATCTTGTGGGGGGAATGAATGTGTGTGTACCTAATTTCGTGGAAATCTGTCCAATAGTCGTTGGGACATTTCACATACGGACAGACATTCAAATTTTGTGGTGGCTCTAAAGAGAAGATTTCATGTACAAAATTTTGTGCTGATCCATACATGAGAAGTTAAAATCATTTAATATATAGCTGAAAATTTGGACCTACAGATGGCACTAGATTTAAATTTAGGGAATCCATTTAACGTGGCTAAAAATGAAAACCGTACAAGTCACACTGTGTACTGCAGCAGGGCTAAACTAACCTACTAAGCTGATCATTGCTGACTCAGTGTTAGTGGTAGCTTTGTCATCTTGAATATTTATGATACGATACATTTTTATTGTCCCCTTAGGAAAACTTGTGTTGGACTCTAGTTACACATTTAAAGGCCCTTACAGTTGAGTCAATAAATAGAAAACGAAAAACAACAATCAACACATTTTTAAAAAAGGGCATTAAAAAAGTGCTTACAACTTTAAAGTTGTTGCTTTAAGCTTGTTTAAACATACTAGCAGGATGAACCTCTTCTGCAAACATCCAGGTTTGCAGCCAACAATCCCTGCTCTGTATACCTTCAAATTTTCATTGGACTTAAAGAGAATTTTTGCGAGTGTTTAATAAGCTATTCTCGCTTATTAATAAATTATTCTCTGTACTAAATCAAGAGAGAACACTGATAAAATACTGTTAGTTTATTTCCTCCTTTGTTTCCACCACTTGTCCTGTGGATTACAGACGTTCAGACATCATGTCAATCTCCCATAAGGCAAATCGTAGAGCTGTACGTTTGTTTGTGTTGGCCAAGTCACAAACTGATGCGTCCTCAGGAATATAAATTAGCAGAATGTTTTCATATTCTGGTCTCAGTTGCTTTCCCACATCAGATAGCCTGTTATAAGAGCACAGGCAAACAGTGAAGAAGTGTTAAAGCAAGAGGGAACTCATAAAACATTAAATTTTCCAGTTTGATTTGTTAGCAAAACCCACATGACCCTTCTTTGGATTTGTCTGTGTGTTGATCATTTGTCAGTGGCCCAAAGAAAGCTGTTAAACATTCATTTCCTCATCTGACTGGAGCTAGAATGGGGACACAGTCGTACCCTGGGACTTTTAAAATAATAATAATCCTTTCCGTTTTGATCACTGATATTGGATTGTAGATCTTTGAATTTAAATCAGTGCAGTTCATTTGATCAAGTACAATCAAACACTTCTGAGACTGTTTCTTTTGTGCACAGACTGGGCGCTGCACAGTAATGTGCATGTAGCAGGTGCAGGCAACTTAAGTGTTCCAAGTTACATCGCTTAATCATCGTCAGCACCTGAGTAACATGTGTTTTTGTGATGCATGAACCTAAAACTTGGGTCTATAGCTACAACCCTCAGGCCAAACTTCCAAACTCTCTATTACATCATAAATTATAATACCACATCCGTAATATCCATGCTTACATTCCCTAGTTGATAAGCATATGTGGGATAGACAAAGAGAACACTCGAATAAACAATCCGTAAAAAAGCCATTCATTGACACAGGATACATAGCACCATCATGAAACCAACCACAGCTCTCAGGCCTCTCTGCACTTTGTTAGATTTGAGCATAACTCCTCCCGTCAGAGGCAGTAGGCTAATCTAAATGTCAGAGAGAGATGTGGCCAACTGCTTCTGACACCTGCTGGACTGAGTGAAGATGTCAGTTTGAAAAGATTCATCCGAACCAGTTTAAAAATGCAGAAAAAAGGAATGTACGTCATATAATCTGTATTCTGTAACCACAGATAGAACCGTAAATTGTGAGGTATTTAACATTTCATTGGAGCTAAGCCATGACTGTCAAGAAAAGATGTAATGGGACCACATAATTACCACATGACCCTGTAAGCCAATCAATCAATCAATCAATCAATCAATCAATAAATGACATGTTTTAATTTCCTCATCTCATATGAGGAAGAGCTTGTAGTTTGAAACGTCGTGGGTATTTAATACATTTTTTGCACTGGAGCCATATGGTGTTGCAGACCCCCCTTTTTTTTGTTTCCATGCTTTGCTTGCATTTGTCCAGCACTCATTCTGCATGGGTTTTTGGATGTGCATGTTGTTTTTTTCATTTTTGCTATGTTTTAATTTCCTTCCATGCTCTAATGAAGCCCAAAGGCTGAAACCTCAGTATATATGCTGACATTGTTTGAATAAATAGTGAAATAGTCTACTCTGTCCAAAAGATTATTCTTAATTTCTCAACCTTAGAGCTACAGTATATAGCTTTGGTGAAGCACCACAAAACACTGAGCAGATTCATCTTTTCCAAGAATGCACTGCTACATTGTGAAATAGTTAATGGTTCCCTGAGTGCTGTTGTTATGTTGTAAATCTGAATTAATAAAATCATGAGTTAAAAAAAAATCTTATCTCAGGTTCTGAACTGTGTCACCACATGTACACGCACACGCACACACACACACACACACACACACACACACACACACACACTCATTTAAAAAAGCTATGGCCTACTTTATGATTTATGATGTTTTGATACCTTCACCTTACTTTGTAATAGTAGCATAGGCAACTAAAATTGCTGAAGGCTGAATAACCTTTTTGTCTTTCAAGTCGGGCCTAGAACCAACAACCTGTGGACTTTTATTTACCACACCATGGACTTTTTATCTCTTCAGCCAACCTTTTTTGTCTGTTTGTTTGTTTTTAGGCCACAAAACCTACAAATGTTCAGAAATAAAATGTGTGATGTGACTTGAAATGTCAGTGTCACAAAGAGCTTTTCTCACCTGCTCTTGAGTCTGGATTTAATTTCTTAAGATGGGGTTACATTCTTCAGCAATGACAGTTATCTTACAATACCTGCAGCACCAGTACGTACACGGTTACCACGCACAAAAATAAAACGTCAAAATTGTGAAAGCGGTTGAAGGAAAATCGACAAGGTATTCAACAAGGTTAGGTTAGTGCACTGTGGAAAGTTTCGTGTGATGCAATGAATGAGCCATTGTATCAGTATAACCTCAAATTATTTCGCAACATAAAATCTACGCCATCACACAATACGGGTTTAGCATAACATTACCGTGTAACTAAACAAAAAGCCACTGTTTTAGAAATTCACTCTAATAAAACAAAACGCGTATTATTATTAGCCCGCTCAGCCATACGAACGTCACTGAAAAAGTCAGGCTGCTTAATCGAGCAATGATTAATCGCTCATCTGCTTGCTACTCCTCGGCCCAGATGAGAGGAGCAAACCCCGACATGTTTGCATTTGTGCACCGTGAAAATGAACAGCTGTATTTTTTCCCGGTACTTAACGTATTAATGTGAGGCAGGGTTCGCATCTGTTGTTTTTCTGTAGTGGCACTTAGCAACGGGTGAGAAGTACGCTGTCAGTGTAGTAGTAGCTTGCTAGCTGTAGCCGATGCTAATGTAGTGCTAGCAAGCTACCCTTTGCTTCACAGAGTTAATAGTGAATGAGACGTCGTAGCAGTTTGTAAACATACGTTGAAGATGTGTTTAATTACAATGCGTTTCAGCTAATACGTGTGTACACTTTGTCGGGGGTTAAATGGCGCTGATAAATAAGTTTATATGTAGTTGTGAATGTTGAAACTCCTTAGCCTAGTTCTCCACCTGATACTACCTGTTTGTACCCTGCTAGCCACGTAAACTGCTCCTGCTTGGTGTTGACGTAGCAGGGGCAGCTAGCATTCCTGTCCTGTCGCGCTAGTGACAGTTTATATGAATCAGGCGTAACGGTACCAGGACATTGACAGTTTGCCAAATAAAACCCGGAAGACTTAAAGTGGGACATGAATTATTGGGGCTCAAAATGCTATAGCTGGACTTAGACGTGTGGCGCGCTGGTCCTGGTCCTGTTGAATTGAGCGGATGATGAAGCGGGTCATCTGGATGATATCAGGATTAAACAGAAGAATGATGAAGCTGCTTTTTGCCCTCGCTTTGATCGCCTACATTGCCTGTGAGTACACCAGTTTGTTTAAGGGAATGATTTTCACCTCTCATCTATCACTAATTACAAGGCTTTATTTTCAACCATGACAGTCAAACTGTAAGTACTGTAAGTACTTCAGACTGTCAAAATATACTGTTTGGGTGCCAGGCTCCCACAATGTAACCTTTTGAGACATGGCAAACTGGTTATACATGGATATTACTCTGGTTGAAAGGTCAGGCTCGACATACATTAAAAATTTGTTATATTTCAGAACTATTATTTTGTCTTTTTGTATTTATGTATGTACTCAGGAAGATGCTCTATGTCATTTTCAAAGGGCTCAAATTTATTTGGGAGATAAAAGATATTTTTATAATAAAATTAATTTCTTTATCCACTAAAGTTAACCACTAAGTAACTAAATTATTAAGCAGTGGGATTCCTATTGAGACGTTAACTATATCAGTTTGTCAACAGAAAAATAGTCACTTAAAGTTTGCTATGGGGTTTGTTATTAAATAAGTTCAATTATTATTTTTAAAATAAAAATTATATAATTCACTCTTATTTATTTCTCAAGTGTGAAGATTTGCAACTTTACTATACTTAATCAGCATGCCAAATCTGTAGTGGATGTACTTTTAACATGGCGTCTGTAAATCCATAATGTTATATTTTGGGTCTATCAGGCAAGATGGTGACACAATAAATTTTACCATGACATTTGGTCATGACATTTAATCAGTGGCAAAGATTCTGACAAGAGTGATAAGTTGTTTCAGTGGCACTATATAGTCTACAAGTCAGAACCAAGCAAAAGGCAAAGCAACACTGTTTAACTTTTGGAGAAAGATGATACATTGTGGAGTCTCAACCCAAGGTTGACAATATGCACACTGTGGGTTGATGGCACACACTATGTATTTGGCATAGAGTAGTGTTTTTCAGCTAAAACTGCATTATAATCCAACGTTTAAAACTTTAACTGATTGAAATCCAGCAACACCAGTGGAACATATCTGCTCAGACCCAACAATAAGTGTGATTTGCATGTAGCCTGGAGTCTGCAGTCAGTCTTTGCTTCAGGTTATGTCACTTAGTTTATGTGTTCTTGCACTTGCTTGAGTTTTCCTTTATAATAAATACAGTGTCTGAACTAAATGCGTCCGATTATCGCGTTGCAACGGACACTGTTTGTCCACACTGAATCCTGTGCGACGTGCTATATGGACAAAACAGGTCACACATGTAGCCTATCATCCAGCTGTGCCATGAAAACGAGACACGTACATCAGCTGTGCACTTGAGTTCAGACTGGACACCAACCTTTAATACTTACCAGAGGTATCGTAAACTTCATCAGTCATTCTTTATTTGTGCTACAGTACAAATGACAGGAGTTGCACAGTGCTGCTCACAGCCAGTAACAGAAGCAAAACAACTAAACCAATTTTCTTGATGACATTCGCCCACAATGCAGTCAGTCGCAGCCACATTGTTGTGTGGTTAGCAGTCACTCTCTGCTTCAGGCTTTGTTGCATTAGTTTGTGTGTCGTTGCCGTGGCGATTGTTCATGGAGTGACTTGTATATGCGACATTGGTACTGCACTCAGACACTGTGGGGTCACTGTTTACACAATATTGTTATGGCTTTAACGTTGTTTTTGTGAAAAAAAAAATGAAAGTAAAGTTTTGGTACAAAAATTATATGTTATGTATACATGCACTTTTTGCGGGGTTAAAAAGAAATTCTGGGGGCTCATTTTTAAACACAGCTTTTGCACCAAACCTGGCCTCAAAGTGACATGTGCCACTTCCCACGCAAATGTTTTGATCTGTAAAAAAACAAACTCGACCAGAGAATGTGTGCACCTGTGAGTAAACTCTTATCCATGTGTACACACTTTCTGTAGACAAGAGAATTTAGTATCACAGACAGTGAGATGATGAATTGAAGCCAGATTGTAGAAATTAAATGTGAGGAGTGTTATTCTGCACAAATCGATGTATCTCACACTTGATTTCACTTTATGTCAAAAACAACCTTGGATCCACCTTATTATGAAACCTTCAAACTAACAGTGTTATTTGTGCTTGTTGTAAAGTATAACTATTCCACAAACAGAAATTTTACAGAAACAACAAAGTTTTAACTTCAATCTTAAATCAATTTTTGAGCACTCCCACCTCACCGTCACATTCCCTGCGGTAGGAATTCAGGATCATATCAAATAGCATTAAAGTATCAGCAAGTTTAAGATTTAAGTTTTCACATGGATGTTTTTAGTCATATCACTGCAGTGAATGGCACACACCGTACACACACACACACATACGTTTGTAGAACTATCTTTCTAGGGCCTTTACATTGACTTCCATTCATTTTTACATCCTAACACAAACTCTAACCCTAACCTAACATCAGTTCATTCCCTACCTAACCATACCTAACCTAAAATTTAATATTGAAGTTGTGGGGTTCAGCATTTTGTCCCCACAAAGGTTTTCAGACCCCTCACCATGGGTGAAAATTCAGGTTTCGGACCCCACACGTACAAACACACACACACACACACACACATTGCCCTCTAGGGCTGTCAGTTTTTTTTGTCATCTTTAGAAATTCAGACATTCGTTCCATCATGATGGCAAAAGCGTATAATCGAGCTGTAATGACCTGTTTGAAATGTAGGCTATGGTCTCTCAATAAGGACCCTCATCAGACCCTTCATAATTTATTTGCCGTGAAAGTTTCAGGGGACACCCGCCACACTGATTGTCTGTCACCCCCGCTGCTGTGTTGCACAGCACCCATCACAGGAGTTGAGCTCAAAAGTGAGTGACAGAGATAATACAACAATAATGTTATTTTTTGAGTGTTTCCCAGCAAAAAAAACCCCTGTGCTTGAATATTGTGGTGACAGACTTCTTGGTTTCAGTTTCATTTTTCTGCTCTGCGTTTCTCCTTCTCATTTAACATTATCTAATTTGAGCATGGGGGGACATTGTGGGCACGTTATGGTTTTAAACCAAATGCAAAAGGAGAGCTGAAAACCAGGGGTGGCGATCTGTCAAATTTGCAGTAAAATGGTGTATTATTAACTGTGATTAAACTTTGACAGTAATAGTGACAAGAAACTGACAGCTAAATTGTTACTCTCAATCATTTGTGTGACTACTAATTGTCCACTGAAATTACATAATCTCAACAGCCCTAATTACGATTGTGATATGATTTCGACTCCAAAATCAACCATTCTCACTATAGAACTTATGTAATGTTGCTTAAACTCAATCTTACAATCGGTAGCGAAAAAAACCTATCCTAAGACTGAGTTCAAATTAAAGATTTAACCAGCATTCAGACAATAATTTGTCATTTTCTAAATCTTTTTTTCTTTTTAAAGGAAATTTAAAAGATCTTTATGTATCAGATTATTAGTGTAAAGATTAAGAAAAAACAGGAAAAAAGTGAAAACATCAAAGTTTTTTTATCAATTTGAGTATAAAAAATTTTAAAGGTTTGCAGCTGTACGATTTACAATCTACTTGTCAAACAGGGAAGAAGAAAACGTCTTTTCTGCAATTGGCTGTATTTTTACATGGTTGGTCTCTGTTAGACAGACAGGTGCTGCTGAATGTGTTAGTGCTATTTACATGCACTTTGAATTTATGATGCTATTGTTTTTGTGACAAGTTTTTCTTTCTTTTTTCCAGCTGTCTGGGGAACATACACAAACATGAGGTACAGTAATTCATTTCTCTACTACCAAAATTCTGTATGGAAAAAAAAAATTGACTTGGTAGGAACTTAAGTCTTTGCTCTGGACAACACAATACACAATGCCAAGTTAGAAGAAATGACTCTTTGATACCTTTTTATTTTCATCCAGTTTTATTGGGTTGGGTATAACACCCTAATCAGAACTAAGAGGTGTCCTTAAGCATTTTGTGGGAGGAGTGGGAAGTCTAATGAGGTTGTTTACTGAATGTTGTGAGTGTGATTTACCATCATGAGCCCTTCCACTTTTACCTGTTTAATTAACCAATCCTGACAAGAGTATGTGGTGCTTAATAAATAAACAAGCACACATCATTATACCCTCTCATTATGCTCTCCTGTAAGCAAAATCAGGATCGTATTGTTGTGCATATTTTCTGTCCATAAAAAATGAAATGTCAAAGAGTGATTTGCTAAATTAGTAATACCTGTAATTTTCTAATTAGACCAAACTCAGCAAAGCTTGTTTCTCACAGCGGACTTTCACAGTCTCCCTCCTCCCGATCTGGCACTGTGCGAAGCACAAGCTGTCATCAGCAGACTGCACTGTAATTAAACTGTCGCATACACATACATTATGTAGCAAAACAGAGCTTCTCTCTCAGTGATAGCTGAGCTGTGACAGCCACAATGTGGTTGAGATGATAAACAAATAATGAGCTTACAACTGGGTTGACCATGTTCAAAGAGACAACTTTACTGGCTTTGTTCATTTGAGGGTCAAAATATTGTCAAGGTTTTTAAACTATTTAAATGAACAATCATTATAGAGTTTAGCGTAAATTTTTCAAAAACAGAGAAACAGCTGAAATTATGGGAATAACATGAAGAAAACACATTTTTGACATGATGTCATTTGACGTGACATTTTTGTGCTGTTTACAAGCTAACCCCGGTCCTTAACATCCCCTCAATGCTACTGTGTGCTTTAATGGCGATAGGGAGTCACTGTAAGAACGCCAGCGTGGTTTTTTGGCAAGGTTAGGATCCTGGCATGCCGGGGCTGTCTCAGCCATAACACCTGCTCAGGCCTCTCAGGGTTGATTAATCCCCAAGCTTGCTCACACTTCTCTCCTGTCCTGTGTCCGCCTGAATCTGCCACTATATCTTTGTAGTCCCTGGAGTCAGAGTCCTGGTCTGAGTCACCGTAAGTCACCCCAGTGTTACGTTCCCTGTCATCAAATTAGCCACAATCATCTTGGAGATTGCATTTGGTCTCAATGTGGCTGTGTTCACAAGGGGGGCTGCTGTGCCTGGTTTAGTTTGCTGCTCTTCTGGTCCCGGTTCTGGTGACCACTGTGGTGCTATTCACCACCAGCAATCCCTGCTCAGCACCCAACTACTCAGTGGCCTGAATACCTCTTCCTCTAGGCGGACCAAACCTCTTGTGATAAAAATAACAACAGTCCCCCTTGCCCAGATACCAGGCTGCACAGCTAACTGAGCTAAACTAACTAACAGTAGCTATTATTAGCAGCATTAAATGGTTATTCCTTCACCTTATTTGTTTGGAGTATGAATTTCACATGTGGTCATATAAGTATACATATATGTCTATTTATTAATATATGTTTGCTCATTCTTATGTTCTTTTTACTTAAAAAGTACTAAAAAGTTATCTCAATCTCAAAAATGACTGGTGCAAAGAGAAAGGAGTTTCTACAGGTTTTGACGGAACCTTATTTATTTGAGCCGGAGTTCACCAACATTTAGAATAACCATAACACACAACACACAACACAAACACAAACACAACACAAAACATTGGATCGGATGTGTTAAATTTAATTGATTACTAGTCAAAATAAAAGTGGAACTATTGAGCCTTTGACCCGTTAAAGAAGACTTTGATTACCGTATACCACACAGAGCGGTTGAGAGTTTTGGTTGGACATTTTATATGGTTCTGATGCTTTCAAGAGTCTAACTCCATAGGCTGCCAACAAAAGGGGGCGCACATTTTTGGAATCACCCTATTACCAAGGAGAAACACTGTAAGGAAAAAATAATAATCAGACATCTAAGGAGGAGTAATTAATGTACAAAACAAAAATTTGCGTTCAGCTACCACTTAAATGGATGTTTGTGCCTGGGGATGATGGGACATGTGTTGCTATGTCACAGCACACTCCTCAAGTCAAGGGCTATTTTCTCTGGTTTTGTGATTATGGCTGCCATAATCTCACCCCACCCCTCACCCCCCACCCCTCCTTGTCTTTGTCTTTCTGTCTCTGTAGATCAATACAAGAACACCAAGATGTGAACATTGAGCAGATAATTGATGACGTGAGTTTGACTCAGAAAGCTTTTTTTACCCTCTTCATGTGTTGTCTAAAACAGGTCCAAGGAGCTTTCCTGTGTTATCAGCAAATTCTTTGTCTCTGTGCTGAAAATATTATTACACATTTACTAGAACACACCCTTGTAATGACACACATGTGAGCACATCCTTTAGATATAATTTATTCTCAACCTCTTTCCTTATCTCTTATCTTATCGAAAACCTAGATTTAACTGGGTCTATAAAATCTGGTGCAGTCTGACCTAAAATGCTTCAGTGTTATTCTTTGATAGATATGATAGATATATCGGCTTGCTGATATTTTTGGCTGATATTGACCAATTGCTGACATATAAGTATCGACGTATATTAGGGCTGCCCAGTTAATCACAATTTAATCGATGTCACAATATGGTCCACTGCCATTTTCAAATCTCATCTAGATGCAATTTTGTGAAAGGAGAAATGTGTGTCAAAAAATGTCTTTTAATTAAAAAAAATGGTGCTTCTGCAGAGTTGCTTGGCCCACACATCACATTCTCCAGACTTAAGAAAACTTTTTTGTTTGGTAAAGATCCCTGCAATATTCACACTATAATCATTTTAATATCTTTTTTAATAAAAATGAGTATATGGATTTAAAAATGATAACTTCTTCTTATATCGCAATACATATCGCAATCGCAATATCAATACCAAATGATCGGAATTAGATATTTTTTCAAAATCGTGCAGCCCTAACGTATATGGTGTCCAATAAGTGCTGGTATTAAAATTGTTTTGTAAGGCTGGAAAAAATGCTTTGACTTGTAATTTAAAATGGTTTAATCACCTAGTTTGTCCAGCAGAGGGTAGTCCATTATTTAATTGGTAATAAGTGAAGTGTTTACTGTTCTGTGCACTGATGTTTAGGATAGAGTTTGTTTGACCCCTTCCGTCATTACATATCTTTGTCACATATTTGATAACCACATTCAAAATACTGAATATAGAATATTGGCTGATATATCAGACATCACAGTTTTCTTATTCCCTAATAATATCGGCATTGGCATATTGGCATCGGCCCCAGAAATACCATATTGACTGGGCCCTAATCTAATATCGGACCAAGCCTACTATTCAGTTTCACATAGTAGAAGTCACTTATTTATCAGCTTGGCTGAAGAACTGGCAACACGGAAACCTTTCACAAACCATTATTGGCCAAAGTTGGTTTTGATCATCATCGCACAGCCCTTGCCAGAGAAAGGCAGCAAGACACATCACATTTTGCCTAAAGGCTCAATGCTCCATAATCTACACAACTTCATTGTCTGAAATTACTTAAATTTAAATTTAGCTCATTTTTACAAGACAAGCTTTATTTTTTCAAGTATGAGCTTCAAGCTGTTGGTTTTAGTGTTGGCATCAATAATGCATCAGACTGAAGATAAATGCTGCTCTGCTGAAAACCTGCTGTCTCTTCTCAGTTAATGATGGTTACTTTTAGCATAAACTAGGTGGTTTCTTCAACTTCACAGACTTAGTTTGGACCGGGCAAGTCCACTTTGAGGTTTACAGTAGCCCAAGTAACGTGTAAATAAACAAGTTTAACATGCGACTGCTTCACAAAAACAGGTTCACAAACAGCACTAAAAAAAAAAAAGTAGTGTTACCACCCACAAAGAGAGCTAAAAAAAAATACTGTCGACTGTGCCAGTCTCTGTTCAACACAGACATCTGTCCTTGTTTCCACAAAGTATTTACAGGTATTGAAATGTCCTGATAAGCAATAAATCTAGTATTTTAAGGGGATGTTCAAAAATTTCTCTTGCCTTCCATGACAGGAAATTACATATTTCTGTGCCTAATTTTCTGGAGACATTATACACCCACAACACACCCACACTGACTTATGCTCTTATCTCTCACTTGGCCTCTCTCATTAGTTTGTGGCTCCTCTGAGAGAGAAGATCCGTGATCTGGAACAAAGGTGTGTATCACTATTTTATGCACCACTATGTACACCCAGACTTGCTTAAAATTTGTCCAGGATATCCTGTCTTGAATCTTTTCTGGAGATCGTGGATTCTGTCATTGTCTTTCTTTTCTCACCCAATACAAGTATGTCTTTTATATTGCAATAGCAACTCAGTGCTCTGTGGAGGACTGCACTGGATGCCCTTTTTTTTTCCTCTTTTTTTTTTTTTTTTTTTTTTTTTTTTTTATACATACAAAGCTTCTGTTAAAGTTTTTGAATAGAGCTTCGAGCAGCTACAAAGTAAAACATTGCTTGCAGGTTGTTAAACTGGTTGGTTAGTGGTTTACAGATGTGATAAATTAGAACTTCACTGAAGAGATACAGTCTGTTCAAAATTGACATTTTTTTCCTCACTGTTCTTCTCATTGACACTTGAGTGGTGGAGCAGGCACACTTATCAAAATGTAAACGAATGTTTAAGGGCATCTGTACATCTGTGTATGGATAATTATGGAACTGAAAATAAATGTGTATGCGTATGTTTTTACTACTCATACACTGCAAATTCTCAAAATCTTACATGTATGTTATTGAAATTTCTCTACAAAACATCAGAATACATTAATATAAGTACAGTAACCAAAAAGTAACATTTAGTGAGACATAAGGACTTGCATTCTGACATTGCATTTTATTTTGAGAAATCTTAACAAGTGAATTTTCACCTGTTCCATTTTTTACTTACTACAAGGGAAAAAGCTTCTTGTATTTATTTATTGATTTACTTTATGTGGCATTATTTGCAGCGTAAATTTTTAAAATCTGACCCCAAAAAAAGATGAAGTTTTAAAAAAAAACACAGCTAAACTTAAGAAACATGAAGGGTCACACGGTTCTTCTGATCACACGAATTTTGCAAAGCATGCTCTCTGTTAACGAGCCAGTGTTGTGTGTGTCATTGTGGATACTGATGTCAGATAAACTGTGCTTTCAGAGATCAGTTATTTGTGAATCCTTTGTTACCTTGAATGCTAATAAAGCAGAAATACAAAGCCACTTGATAAGCATTAATGTGAGTCACATGTCCCCACTGCATGCTGCTTTATAAACCTGCAACGTGCCGCGGGGTTTTAAGACACTTTAAAATTAAAGTACAGTATATCCATGTGATCCTCCTGGAAAACAAAACAAATCACTGTGTAGTGCTGCATGTGGGTTGTATAAACCATTATGCAAGCACAGGCTCATCAGTAAGTGACAACAGTCTGTCACAGGTACTGATCACAATTTCAGAGGTTATTTAAGACATGTTTGACACCATGAATACAGATATGGGGGGAATATATTGACACTATGTATTTTAGTGATATAAATAATAATTCTGGTAATTTTGAACTGGGAAGTTGTTTTTGTAGGTTTGTCCAGTAGTTTGATCCATGTGAAAACTAAATATTGACATTTCATATTCCACAAACATTTTTTTTTTCTTGAATTAATCCAGCGTATGGATGGTGATGCCTTTTGTCATTTATGTTTTTATGCCCCTGGTGCAAGACAGATTGCACTAATTTTTATGGAAAATACATGTTTTATTCAATAGAAGTTGTCATCCAAAAATAAGTTAATTCATTCATCATTTCTATATGCTAACTGCCTGTGGTCAAGACCAAATTTATCAAAGTTAAAGTAAATTAATGTATAATTTACATTCAGTAAATCTTTGTCTGCAGGTTCAAGGAAAGATACTCTGGACACTGTAATGCCACCATGCTAACCATTTGTTTTGTTTTCTACCTGGGAGGTTTTCCTTCCAGATGTTCACCGCTAATGAATATCTCTTTTCTTTCTTTCAGTTTTTCTCAGAAATACCCACCTGTGAAATTCTTGTCAGAAAAGGATCGCAAGAGAATTTTGGTATGCAACAAACACACAATTTCAGACAATAATTGCATTTGAAATAACTTTTTTGTGAAAAAAACTGCATAATCCTGAGCCACTTTGGCATTATTTGCAAGTCTTGACTGAAACTGTCACTTGCAGTTGTTTTCACTCAATTTAAAAGGAAATTCTGAATTAACACAACCAAGGTTTATTTTAAGCTGTGTCTGTTGACCACTTTGGTCCAGACTGAAAAATCCTTTTTTTTTTTTTTTAATCGGGCAACACAAAACATAAATAGGCTAACACTGGATGGCATTAAAATGCCATTAAATTTGGTATGGACAGGTAACTCTTTTAGATGAATTATGATAATTGGTCAACGTGATACTTTGACTTTTTATTTAGTACCACTAGTTGGTTCAAATGACACTTTATTCAATACCTAAGTATATGAAAAAGTGCTTAAAAAACTAAAGATATTCCAGTCAAACACAGCTGTTCTAAAGGTTAGCGTGCTAACACACTAAACTTAGGTGGTCAACATTAGCATGTTTTCAGAGTCTTTGTGAGCTTGTGAGCATGCTTAGGTTAGCATTTCGCTCAAAGCACCACAGAACCACAGAATCGCTAGCACGACTCTAGACACGTGCAGACCAAGTTATAGTTTCAAATTTGTTTCAATAAGAAATAATAATATTTGTCTCATGTAGTTAATTGCTGGAATTCTGGGAACTCTGGTTTCATCACAACAAAAAAATTACATGCCCAATATTAATGAAAAGCACAATATTTAATTCTTTTTAAAAAGTGTACATTTAATATTTTTTCTGTTTTTTTCCCTTGATCTAGGACAAAGTAGTTAAAACTAAAGACACATTTATTGGATTTTGTTTGGAACATACTAAACGGCAGAGATTCATTACTCCTTTTAGAAGCTTACCTTTAGGAGGACAGGAGTTATTGCTAAACTAATCTTTACTGACATTTTCATCGTGTGTTCTGCTACTAGATCACTGGTGGGGCTGGTTTTGTGGGTTCCCACCTCACTGACAAGCTGATGATGGATGGCCACGAAGTGACTGTGGTGGACAACTTCTTCACAGGAAGAAAAAGAAATGTGGAGCACTGGATTGGCCATGAAAACTTCGAGCTAATCAATCATGATGTTGTGGAGCCTCTATATATTGAAGGTGAGACAGAATAATTGTTGGCGGTGATATGTGTCCTATCAATAAGGCTCCAAGTAGGACGAGCTTAGCCAGAGCCAATTAACATGCCCAAATAATGAAGGAAGAAGGAAGGTTTAGCAATAATACTTTTTTTTCATTATCTTCTGTCTTCACCATGCATGTATGTGCAAGCTAAACTCATTTCCCATCAGGGCTGAAGACAACAGTTGCACTTACAAATTTGTATCTAGAAGCAATTTTAAGATGCTGAGAATAATGTAGGACTACAAATAAATATTGTGATTACTAATTAGAATGTGATGAAATATTAAAAAATGGTAAAGCCCATTTATTTTACTCAAGGTTGCCTTTCCTTAGTGCTGTTTTTTTTTTTTTTTTTTTTTTTTTTTTTTTTAATAGATACATTACAGCCTACATGAAATTATTGTGCAGCATCAGAGCAGACCTCTTGTAAATGTGTTCCAGGAATGTGTTTTAATTTGAGTAGCTTGTTGCTACCAAACAGTTGACAAGAGGCTTTTAAGACAACATAGTTCAGATACAGACTTTTAAATCAGATTGAACACTTTTGAATGCGATCACCTACAAATATATCATAATGAACTACTACGAAAACTCACACTACTTGTGCATTTTAAGAAAAAGGGTATTACAGGTAGGACCACTGTCGGGAGTCAATATGCAGGACTGTATCAGCTGCCATTTTTTTACAGTCAAAACTTCGGCTGGCATTTTTGAATGAAGCTGCAGTTATTACCTGTGAATTTTGTGATGTACGCGTATTGGCAGTAAGCTTGCTAACAACAACAGCAGACAGAGAGGCTGTGTGTGGTTTTTTTTTTAGTTTAAAACTCAGTGCTCTACAGAAGACGAGAGAGGCCGTTGTCACTACCGTCTGTCTACTGTCTAAAACAGAAATACACATTTATACTTTTTCTGTGTCATTGTGAACCGGACACTCTCGTGATGAAGACTTACCAGATGAATGATCCTGTTATCATGTGAAAACAGGCCTTGTTTTCCTGTGATAGGCCATTAATTCATTTTGTTATCAAAATGAGTCTTGTTTTCGCATGATAATGCATTACTTTATCCCGTTATCACAGGAAAACAAGCCATTATCCAGTGATAACGAAATTATTGTTTTGATATTTAGAGAGAATGAAAAAGGACAATAGTGACCATGGCCGTTATTAGCTTCAGTAGTAGTCATCAGATTCCAGTAGTTCATATTTTCTTTCAGTCTTTTCTTTTTCACTTCTCCTTTTTGTGCATTCATGATGTGAAGTAGATTTTACCTTCAGTCAACAAGTAGAGACTAATTACTGCAGCTTTGTATCTCCTGAGCTTTACTGTTTGGACTGACTTATTTGACAACAAAACTTTTTAAATCCCAGATTAAAAAATAAAAGTGATTCCTGAGCTTTCATCCCTTTGGTTCAGAGCAGAATTTGCTGTGACTCCAGGTGTTTGTTCCTCCAGAAGATCATTTCTGCCCTCAGCTCAGAGCTCCTCGTCTCGCAGCAGCTGTCTGCAGGCGTTTGTGCCTCTGCTTTATTTCATTGTTCTGCATTCTGCATGCTCAAGCAAAACATTAGATAGAAAGATTGAATAGATTAGAACCAAATCTTTTTTTAAAGGTTGATGCAGAATGATCCCCTTATTTCTATATGAAACCTCAGAGTGATCGAATCCCACAGGAGGCTGTCTGGCTTCTCAGTAAGTTACAAATGGAAATGGACTCCAGTTTAGCTCACAGTTAGAAACTCACTTTGACACCATTTCCTAATCTTCTCTTCTCTGTTAATATCTCACAATACAGTTTCCCCAAGGGTGCTAATGTTTGTCTGTGAACACTGGCGCCTGTGATGCTCGGGATATCGTGGACAAATTCAAGTGTTTTTTAATTGATGAGTATTCAGTATAAAAGCACTGATCCCTTCCTGATCTTTTGTTTGTTTGCTTGCCTGTGGCTTTGTTTGCTTTTCTTTCTGTATGCCAGATGCCAAAAGCATCCTGTTGAGCTCTCTTACACTCAGGCTACAGGTGGATGCGGGGGGTGGGGGTGGTGCTTTTGAAATGCTGTATGAACAACAATAACAGCAAGTGGTAACAGCATTTTCTCCAGATCAGAACCATGAGATCAGGCATAGCAGAGCAAAAAAGAAAGCTGGGGATTTAGAGGATAACACAAACCAACTGCAAAGGGTTCATTGAGCATCTGTTGCAGTAAAAAGATTATGTTGCTCCCTGTAATTTCATAAATTCTCTTAGCTTTGAGTGTAATGCTATTGAAGGGTTCCCAGCATCCTGAAAAAACTGGAAAACCTAGAAAAAAAAAGTTGTTCAGCTTCCAGTATCGGAAAATACATGAGAATTGAGAGAAAGATAACATATCTTGGAAAATCTTGTGTTGTCCTGAAAAAGCATTTCAACATTCTCCTTTTTTTTACCTTATTGAAGAGTGAACCACTAGGCTATGTGTTATTGCTCAAAAACAGATGTTTAAGATCATTTCCATGTTTAAAGGTCGTTTATGGGCTAGAGTGATTTGACAGCTGGCTGTCTATTATGTTGGGCAAAAAAACTTTGAACACACACCTCCGATTCACTCATGCAGGTTGGGTGACATTTCGACTTGAGTGGCCAAAACTTTGAATACTGAAAGTCCTACTGTGCTGGTAACAAGTTCACCTTTGATAAAGATTAAAGTTGCTTTCGACTGAACAATGTTAAGTTGGCTTGCATGTTTCGGTCAGTTCCCCAAAGTTTTTCGAAAGTGTTCCTAGCTTGTATTGTTCTTGCCAGGAGCAATGTGTTTTGTCTTTTTTTTTTTTTTTCAAGAAAATTTGAGAAATGGCTCAGTTTAGCTTGCAAATGTTTAAGGCACATTGTTCCTTTTTTAGATAGAACAAAAAACAAAGACAATAATCACAACAAACAGTTTTTAAGGCGAGAAAAAATGTTTGAACTAAAATGTTGTAATTACATAGTTTGGCCTGCAGAGGGTGGGCCATTATTTGGTAACCAATAAGTGAAGTGATTACTTTCCAGTCCACTGATGTTTGGAATAAGTTTGTTGAAATGTAAGATATCCTGCTTCCATCAAATCTCTTTGTTACAAGTATTTGATAACTACATCGGCTGATATAGCAGATATCAGGAATTGGCCCTAAAAATCAAATGTTGGTCAGGTCGTATATATAATCACAAATATACCCTCAGAAACACAACTCAACAGAGAAAAGAGAGCTAGTATATGTTAGTATCTAAAGAAGGAGCAATGTTTTCAAATGTGTTGGGAGAGTTGGATTATAATAAAACCTAAAACTGGGGCAGAAACAACTAAGCAATTGCCAACGCTACTTCTTAAATTGGCCAGCACTGTGTTGACGATGCTTTTTTTTTTTTTACGTTAAAATGGCAAATAATATGACATAACACGAGTGGGATTAGCCTTGTTAAAGTCCACTTAATATTACTAGTAAGAAGGCAAGATTATGGTGTAATAAGCTGTTTCAGGTGAGTCAATAACAGTTAATAGGCCTAGCAGACTCAACTCTGAGTTTGAATTGTAAATTAAGGTATGTAAAGTTTGGTCTAGATTTGCCTATAGGGAAAAACTGAGGCCGCTGTTTGCGTTATTGGTGTTGATGCAGCAATAGTTTATATATTTGATAAGATAAAAAGAGTTAAGTTTACAAAAAGTAGTAACAGGGTTTCCACTCTTTTCAAGAGTTCAATTTTTAAGACATGTTCAGTAGTGATCTAGCCGAATTGAAAGACAGGGATCACATCATAGACTAATATTTCCCATTATTTACAGTTTTCAAGTAAAAGTTTCAAAAATCCCTTAACTTCAGTTTGTAAATCAGTTTAAAAAAAACTTTAAACCAGAAAAAAAGCAGACAATGGGAGATGTACCGCTTCTTACCATTGAATGGATTTCTGACATCACTGTCTCTGTATTGACGGAGGAAATGGAATATTACAGTTAACAGAAACGTTGAGCAAGAAAATGGAAAAATCTATGAAAATGAAGATGTTTTGAGGTTTGAATCACGAGGTCAGGCTTTCAATAGGTGATGGCATTCATCTTCTCAAAGGAGAGGAAAAGAATGAGGTGACTAAGATGATGGGAAGCTGAGTGTGAGAGAATGGTTCACAGATGGGTTAGACTCTTGCAGACAGAAAAGGCCATGAGCCCTTGCAGAGGCTAAGCACACAGTTAAAATGAATGTCCGAATTATCAAGCCTAAGCCAAGCGTACATGTTGCTGATGTGCACACTGGCTCTGACGTCATTCACATCCCCACCAATCCATAAAAAATTATTTTCTAATCATTGACATTTCACTTCTTGTCTGGCGGTCCTTGTAGAGTACGTTGCCTTTTAAATTATGCGAAGCAATTCAAGCTTTCAAGTTATTGCAAGTTGAATTGTTGTGTGAATGTTTTTTTAGGATATACTCAAAGGAGAAGTTTATTTTTTGCACACTAAGCCTCGAAAGGATATATACAATCAAATACAATTTTCTACAGCATTATTATTATAATGAATGGTGCAGTCTTGAGCGCTGGAGCTCATTGCTGACATCACTGCTAGCTAAAAACAGTGGAAGTGACCAGCAGCCTGCTTTACCTGGACTGTATTAGGGTTTCTTGTCTGTAAATGTGTGCAGCATCTGTCTCAATGGGGAGCAAGAATTAAGCTTAAAACATGTCCATGTTTTAGAGAATGTGATTTGAATTTTTCTCATTAATGAGAAGCCCTACAACCTATCTGCTATCAATCCGAATTCGAGGTGTGATACCCGACCGACGCCCAACGGGACCCCTTGGGGCAGCCATGGCTCAGGAGGTAGAGGGGGTTGTCCAATAACTGGAAGGTTGGCGGTTCGAATCCTGCTCTGTCCTAGTCATGTGCTGTTGTGTCCTTGGGCAAGACACTTCACCCACCTTGCCTCCAGTGCACCTACTGGTGTATGCGAGTGAATGTTTGGCGGTGGAACACCGCACACTGGCAGCCACGCTTCTGTCAGCTTGCCCCAGGGCAGCTGTGGCTACAAACGTAGTTTACCACCACCAGAGTGTGATTGTGTGAGTGAATGAATAATGGATCACTAATGTGAAGCGCCTTAGGTTTCTTGAAAGGCGCTATATAAATCCAATCCATTATTATTATTATTATTATTGTGTACCAATGGGCCAGGGGCAATGGGCTTGTATTTTAGAAATGACAGTCGGGACCAGTTCAGTGACCTACTTTCTCTGTGTTTTTTTTCCGCTTTTCATCCATTCAGAGCTGGGATTTCTGTTTTTCCCGATTCATCTGACAGCACCTGAACGCACCACAGCCTTTTTATAGCCGTGATTGGTTGGCTGGACTGCCAGAAATCACACTTCTGCCGTGAACTTGTGTGGGGCTGTGTGTGAGGGATTAAATGTTAAGGATTCATATTTTAATGTCAGAAACGACTCATTTTTTGAGTTTATGGCAAGCATGGCAGTTTTTTCTGGTGCTGTATGTTGCGATTCTGCTTATATAAGTCGGACTGACGGTGGTGTTGGTCAGAGTTTTGGAAATGGCAGTGGGCCATCAGTCTGGTTCGGTCAGAACCAACTCGGGTTCGGAGGGGAATCAGGCTGAGAATCTGGGCCCCATTCCACCTCTAATCAGAATGTTAATTTCTATGCGTCGAACCGACCTCCCCAGTACCAAGGTTATTTGCAGAGCTCACTGATATGTCTGCAATCCATGCATCACTAATGTAGATTTTAAGACACATAACGTGAAAAAACACATACATTTAAATCATACCCTTAATTATAAATCAAAATATTCTGTCCTGTTATGCTTCACCTTGGATCTTCAATACTGGCTTTCAGTAAAGGCTTTAAAGTTTAAAAAAAGCTGAATCATTTTGAAGCCAAAATAAAGGAAATAACTGATTTGCACTGATCTGTGTTGTACCTGCTCCTTACAGTGGACCAGATCTATCACCTGGCATCTCCAGCCTCTCCTCCTAACTACATGTACAATCCCATCAAAACGCTCAAGACCAACACTATTGGCACTCTGAACATGCTGGGTGAGTACTTTTACTACATGCTACCGGCTGAGTTTACAAAAGAGTCAAATATGTCTCAAAAACAAGGCTTTATTAACATTGCAAAGTCTGGAAATGTTGTTGCTTAATGTCTCTGTCCATGCAAATGAAGGCCTGCCCCATTTGATTCACAGAGTCTTCGGTAAGGTTTGAATTGAATAAACGAATGAATGAACAAAAATGAATCCCATCACATTAACACGGTGAGATGTTTTTTGGAGTAAATGTTCTTCTTTTGACACTTTTTTAAGGGCTGTAATACGTTTGTGATTTTTTTTTATGTCTAATGCAGCAAGTAAATAAAATCAGTTTAATAAATCACAGAATACAGTTGATAAAACTTTTCTCAAATTGTCAGTGAGAATTCTTATTGCTGTAAGATTCAGTCAATAGGAATTTGTTATCTTGTTTTTCTTCCCTTTTGTAATGTGGGACAATAGAGTAAACAGTGGAACTAACCCCTAAAATACACTGGATGCAGAACGGCTCCGGAACGGCTCCGACACGGCGATGGAGTCGATACGTTTCCATTTTAGTCAATGTGTCAATTCACACAGGCTCTGGCTCCGCTGCGTCATGGCTCCGGAACAACTGCGGCATCCGGCAGCCCTCCGCAACACATACGCAGAGCTTCTATTTTTGCCGGACGCCGGAGCATGGCGCATAAATTCAGCACAGAGCAGACTGTGGAGGGAAGGAAATCGGCTTCAAAATACAAAATAAAACCCCGGTTGA
>JAQLOL010000005.1:8928418-8944550 GCA_029783665.1 Naso thynnoides | reverse complement strand
AATATAAAAAACAAATTTAAATCTAATGAAATTATTTATTCAAATTGATAACCTAAGTAGAAGCTTTTATGTTTAAAAAAAAAAAGACATTGAATACAGCCCTAATTTTACAGTCAATCATTGCTGCTGTTTCTGTTTTGAAATGAGAAATGAAATTTTTTATCTCTAGTCATAGTTTGCACCTATTTAACAATGTATGCCACGAAAAAATTACAAAAGCAATTTTGTACTCTTATATCAAATTATATATTTTTTAAAAAATCCATGTTAAACAAAACTTACAGAATGATTACATCGTCATCATCATAATTTATATTTCAGGTGGCTCGGAGCCAACAGACACAGATATAAATAGATAGAAAGTTTGACATAACAGCTTTAGCTTGAGACTGATTGAGAGATAAATTTAGTAATGTCGTTGGAAAGTTAGCTTGGTAGTTAGCTTAGCTAGCAACAGAATGGTGAAGGTGTGTGTGTTTGGGTGTTTGCCAGTTGAATTCCTCCCAAAGTTTTGTCAATACATATAAGATAGATACTATGGAAACTCGTCAGGGCTTCTTTAAAATTTTCTTGATCAAGAAAGTAAAAGTAGTAGCAAAAATTTCTCAAAAGCTTTTAAAGGTAGGAAATAAGAGAGAGGCATAATATGAAGGCGACTTCTTCTGAAGGTGTGAGAGAAAAAGAGAACAGAGACATGGCTTTTGCTGACATTCATGCAGTATTTATGATGTGTTACATTATTTTGTGCTGCTGTAAAACAGTGTTTTTCAAGGTTCATCCTTATTGTCACCACACAGTACAGTGGTGGTTGAAGAAAATGCAGCTGTAAACCGTCTAATCCGGACAAATACAAACAGTGCACAAGAAGACAAGGATAAAAAATATGGGAAAATTGAATTGAATTAAATACAATAAATAAAAGGAAAAAAATAAAGGAAAACGAATTAAACTTTTTGGGGAATTTTAATAGATTGCTTATGTTTTCTGACAAATGACAGACAACAGTTTTGAAGAAATAGTCTTTAATGGCTTGTGAATGTATTATCTCTTGGACTGATTTGAATGTCCAGCAAGTAGCTACTCTTTGTGGTTTAAGGTAAATTACTTAAATGAACGTCATATTTGTCTTTTTCTATTAAGTACATGGTCTAAAAGACTACTGGTGAATATTGTTTGATCGCTCTTCTTCAGTGAAGCTGTTATAATAAATAATGCTGAGAAAAACAGAGAAACAATTAGGCTATAGTAAGAGAAGAATTGTCTCAAGACTTGTTTTTCTAAATCTGGCCTTGATGGCCTGATTATAATTATTTTTTTACTTAGTATTTATTTAATAGATGTCAGCTCAGCTAGAATAATGACGTTCGTGTTTACTGTGTTTTGTTATGACACGTGAGGTTTAATAGAAAAAAGTGCTGATTAAGACTTTATCTAGAAGTGGGAGAGTTTGTGTCCCTGTTTGCTCTCAGACTTCACTCAGGTAATGTACTGAGTTAATGGTGCTGGTTTGTGTCGTGGTTTTACTGTAATGCATTATACAAAGACATGCTTTTGTTATTTGGCCTTCCCTCATTGACATAATTTTAATGGACAAATTGCATCTCTGAGTACATCATGTATTAATGCATGAATGCAAATTTGACATTTTGGGAAATAGAGTCAACTGACGTGGATATGGCGAGGTGTCAGAAATTATATTTTTATAGTAAACCTGCACACACTTTTGCGTGACCTGTGGTCTGTTAGGATACCTGTCATATCATTATCTCTGTTTGGATGCACCTGCTAATGTCAAGGTCAAATTCATTCTGACAGAATTGTACTAATAAATAGTGTGTGTGGGTACCCTGTGGACGACAAGTGATTTATTAATATGTCTTTGTTTTGATTTTTCCACCAAGGAATAATTACACGGCTGATGAATTATCAGTAATTTATGAACTTTATTGCAGATTTGAAGGCCTATGAACATAATAATGAAAATAATGTGAATGAGCTTTTTTGTTTATAGTTTTGCTCGCTCTAGTGATGGCTCGGTCACTTTGAAATATCTGAATGAGTGAACAGATTGCAATAAAGTTTTGTGCAGACATTCATGATCCCCAGAGGATTCTAACTGGCTTTGATTATTTCCTCACTTATTTTTTTGCACCAGTGTGACGTTTATGCTTTTGGCTTTTAGAGACATGTCTTGAGAGCTATTTCAGCCTTGAAAGTTTAAGACATTCATGATTCTCTCAGAATGCTGTAAAGCCTGATGACTTTGGAGATCCCTTGAATTTTTTTATCTAGCGCTATCATCGGGTCAAATGTTTAATGTGTAGCAAACTTTGGTTCATGACCAAATACCTTCAAACATTCCAATTAACCTCATCATTACTTTGTGATTAGGACCAATTAGCGAATGTTAGCATGCTTATATGCTGAAGCAAGACGTTAGACATAAAGGAGAAAATAACTCTTAAAAATTAGCATGTTAGCATTGTTTTCGTGAGTGTTCTGACATTAGCATGTAGCTCATAGCACCATTGAGCCTTAGTACAGCCTGCTTGAACCTCAAGCATGGCTGTTAACACTTTATTTTTGTTGAGTCTGTATTATTGTGTAAAAAATGTGGGTGCAGCACTCTGGTTCTAGTTAAAATCAATTTGGGGGTTCTCCGCCAGAGTGTCTCTGGTGCTTGAACCTTTGTGCTTTCTGACAAACCAGCCCACACCACTTGGGAACCAGCTATCTAGGTTCCAGACCCATTATTATTTTGTATAAAATGCTCTGAACAGTTAAAAATTTTGGTTTGCATACTGGAACTGTTGTACTAATAAAAGGCCCATTCATGGTATCGTAAGCTTAGGCTGACTGGGTGGAGAATGCATGACATGTTAGCTAAAAAAATCCTTAAACTTCATAGACAGTAAACCAGACTGTCAGCACAATGGAGGGGCTTTGTCAGATGAGAAATTTATATTATGGTACATGTACAACTAACACTGCGTGAGTATGTAAAGTTCTCCCTAGTGTTCATGCTGGTGTCCCCCATACAAAGCAAAGCTACTGACTGGAGTTTAAAAGATTAGAATCATTTTTAATCTTTAAACTTCTGTGTCCTATTTGTTCTCCAGTGACCTGGTGAACGGTCTGGTGTTGTTGATGAACAGTAACATCAGCAGTCCCGTCAATCTGGTGAGATAATCGCACTCAGCTGTGTTTGACTTATTGAAATAGAAAATTACCTTCACATATGCAGACAGTGTCTAATGCGACTCTTGTTGATGCTGATGTGATGGGCGTTGATGAAATTTGTTTGCAGGGAAACCCGGAGGAACACACCATATTGGAGTTTGCTCGTCTCATCAAAAGTCTCGTTGGTAAGGCGTCGAATCAATCACGATATTTAATAGTCTCTCGCACAAACTCCTGACTTATAATTTTTTCATTTTCCTTTTGACTGTCTGGCGTCACACTCTTTCATCAGGTGGATTTGTGTTTCTGTGTTGTGGTTTCTCAGTGTAGGATTTAACAAGTTTGTTGTGGATGGATGTGTATTTTCTTATCTGACAATATCTCTCAGTGTTTACCTACTCTGAATATAACTATATAGTGTATGGATAAGTAATCATGCATACATACATTTACATTTACATTTACATTGGAAACTACTTAGCTGGAACTAGATGTAATTGTTGTAGTAGTATTGAAGCTTGTTCTTAGGGTTGATTTTTCTGTGAATAATCTTTAACACGAGATACATAAAAGAGAAAAGGCAAGAAACTCAAGTTGATGAGGCACAGTTTTCTCCCTCCTACATAACTGTTTACAATACATGAACAACAGTAACATTAAGAGTAGGAGTAGGAAGAAGAATAACAGTATGTCCTTCTCTCTTTGCTCTTGTGAAACACAGTGAGCAGAAGTCAGATCCAGTTCCTTCCAGAGGCTCAGGACGACCCGCAGAGGAGACGACCTGACATTCGGAAAGCCAAGATGATGCTCGGCTGGGAGCCAGTGGTATGTGTAACACACAGCACACAGACAACAAGACATTGTGTTCTGTAGCTTATAACTGTCTTATTAACACAATGTAAATTTGACTGATAATAGGAAATGTTGCTCTGTAGTTTCACAATGACTGAAATGTGTAAGTTACCCTGCAAACAGATTCGCAAGTGGATTAACAGCAATAATATTAAAATCAATATTACATCATTCTCTAAATATTGTATTCCAAGTTTTAAATTGTATCAAAAGACATACTAGGTTAAATCCATTTGGAACCACAATATAGTTAGATTTAAAATTTCAAAAATAAATTGTATATTAGACTGTTATTATTTTTGGAACATTGACATCGCTGTTCTATGGATTTTTTTTTTTTCTTAGCAGCCCACACATGCAGTACTTGTACCGTTATATCTGTTATAAGCTGATAAAACTGAGTTGATGCATATGAAGAAAGCATGAAGTATTGAAAGTGTCACACTATGGCAGTATTTGATTTAAAAAAAAAAACAACATTGTTTCAGACTTCAACCCACTGTCCAAACTTCAGTGTAAGAAGTGCTGTAACTATATGATTATATATAGAGAGAGAAAAGTTAATTGCTAATATTGGATTCTTTTTCCCCTTAATATTTTGAAGTATTTTAGTATTTGTTTAAACGTGAATCCGTCTCATTTAGTCAGATTGACTCAGTGCTTTGGTTAAATTGCAAGAGCAACTTTACAATAGATTAAACCTTTATATAGACAAATAGTTCATTCACAGTTAAAAGTATTAATATCATGAACTGATTTGATGAGTCATCAGTAACTCATCATTAGCAGTGGACTCCATGAATGTTTTTATATACTGACAGTAACGATACATCAATGTATCAATGCATTGGTTTATATTCAATTTATATTCTTACGATCAAACTACATCGTTAGGTTAACGGCAAATCGCCCTTCTTGTGTAACATGTATCAATCTAAAATCGTTTTTCAAGATACGTAGATAAGTAGTGCTTTGTGTTTAGCATGTCACACAAAACTAGGTTGATGTATTTTCTGCAGTTACAATGGGACATGGTTGTAAACGTTACTCCACTTCACTCTCCCGTGGATTTTAATAATAATAATAATAACAATAATAATAATAATGACAAATCATAGAGTCAATCCCAGCTGACATTAGGCGAGGACAGGATACACTCTGAACAAGTCACAAGTTTGTCCCTGGGCTAACATATAGAGACAAAACATCATCACATCTACGGACAATGTAGCGTTACGTTAACCTAAAGACACGGGAAGAACATGCAAACTCCACACAGAAAGGTCAGACCTGTGAAGAAGGTCCTGGGTGTAGAACCCAGGACCTTCTTCCTTTGAGGCAACAGTGCTAACCAGTAAACCTTCATGCTGCCCTTAATCAATGTTTGGCTGTATCCAAATATCTGTAGTACATACAATCAGTGAATTTGTTGTGTTCTCTGTCTCCAGGTGCCACTGGAGGAGGGATTAAACAAGACTATCCAGTACTTCAGTCGGGAACTCGAGCATCAGGCCAACAACCAGTACATCCCCAAACCTAAAGCCGCCCGCATGAAGAAAGGGAGACCCAGACACAACTGAGCTTGGGTTCCTCCACAACAGACTTTGAAAAAACATGTTGAGACTCCTCAGAGGACCCTTGAAGAGCACTTTTGAGAAAAACAGTGTTGAGTAAAGCACTCTGGGATATGTTTTTTTCTTCTGAGAAGCAGAGAAAACTGTCTCCCTGATGATGGTGTTGCCTTGCGTCGGAGCTGCAGCTGCACTGGGGGCCAAGGGCTTCCTCACTGGAGCTTGTGTGATGGGTGGAAAAGCCTGAATCAGAAACAGTAATTTGAGGCAAGAAACCCAGCCTGACATTTTTTTTTTTTTTTTTTTTTGTGAAAATGTGCATTTTGCTATTTAAATCACAGACATGACCGTCTTCAAACAGCTCCTACATCAGTGCTTTGTGTTTATTTTATTAGTTTCATGGTGTGTTGTCTCTGGAGGTGACTGTTTTTCCACTGGATGTTTTCACCTCTTTATCAGTGGCATGCCAGCATCTGATTGGCTGTTCATACAGTGCACTGCAGGACTGGACAAATCTTCTAGGACTGTTACAGCATCACTACGTGTTCATCAGGACATCATTGTGTTCTACTTTGTGAAAATCTACGTCAGGATGTGCATTATCATTTTCAGATGAAGATGTTATTTTAATAAAATATTTCCAATATTTTGTGTTTCATATAATTAGGTAAGAATGTGTGTGTGCGTGTGTGTAAGAGAGAGAGACATATTTGTTAAATAAAAGCAAAAAGCAAGAAAGTTTCGAAGTACGCCAGATTTTTATTTACAACAGTCAAGCCATAAGAAAAGAGCCAAGTCATTAAACTTAAAAAGTATTTCATACAGATCAGCTGTCTCAAAATTATTTGTGAAGAAGAGGAAATTCCAGGAAGGGAAAAAACAATATAAAGTGTGTTTTTGGATTATTTTAGAACCAATATGTGGGGAAGGAGAGAAAAGTTTGAGTGAATTATACTGATGGATGCAACCAATCAAAACAAAGATGCCAGAGCAGCTGTGGACTGCTCAGTTGTTGACAGCTGAATGGCAGCTGTCAAACCAACAGGCTGTCACAGGCTGGAGTTAATAGTAGTCGTAATTGACATTAGCTCCATGCCTGTAAGAGGTGGGGTCACGGGGGCCGATGGGGGAATTTTCATCATAGTGGTGCTGACGGCCTTGGTCGCTGGCACGAGCATGGTCCATCCAGTATGACAGGTCAGCCTCCAGCCTCTGATGAGGGGAAAAAAAAAACCCACAGTAGACATGGCGTGTTAGGAAACAAAGCCTCAACAAATCTCAAGCTAATAGACACCGAGGCAGCTGATAAGGTGTCCACTGAGGCTGTCAGCAGACATGCATGAAAGGCAAACATTGAAAAGGCCAATGCTTTCACAGCTTTGGCCTTTTAAGGAATCAACAGCAAATGGCATACAAATACTGCAGCAGTGGCTGAAACGAAAATGCTGTCAG
The DNA here is from genome assembly GCA_029783665.1 of Naso thynnoides. Lineage (NCBI taxonomy): Eukaryota > Metazoa > Chordata > Actinopteri > Acanthuriformes > Acanthuridae > Naso > Naso thynnoides. Next base: position 8,937,495 of record JAQLOL010000005.1, on the reverse strand, counting down.
CTGTCAAAAATAGTGGCTGTAGAGGGTTATTTTGTGCACTCTCCTGCTTTTTTATCTGTTGTTATGATCTTTACCCTCTATTCCTTACTGTCCCCAATGAATTCTGCATGACAGTCACTGACCTGAAAGAAAACTAAAATGGAGGCTGTAAAAGGGGTCGCACAGGGCACACTGAAAGTTTTCAAGTTCTTCAAGTCGCATTTTGTTGTATTACAGTGTCATCTTAAAATAGATTCCTTTTTTTTTTTCTCTCCATCAACTTACTGACAGGACTCCACAATGACAACGCAAGACATGTTTTTGGAAGACTTGGATTGGGAGGCAGTATTGAATGAACCATGGTGTGTAATGGGTTAAACAGTAACTAACTGTAAAGGACAGTCGAAGAAGATGAGCGAACACTCAAGGCTGGAATCATTTTGTTGCCCAAAACTATACTTGACATTCTATTGGTAGTTATTGGGTTTAAGTTTGAATGTAACATCAACAAGTGTGGTGCGTGAAGAGAGGCTGAAGCTGGAGAGCAGGAGATCTGCCCGAGCAAGCATGACAGGCTGTGCTTGTGCAGAGTAAAATGGAAAGACCACTTTTTAAATTAAAGACAGGAAAAAAAATACTTATTTAACCAAATACAAATTGAACTGAGTATTTATGTAAAGGGGATTTTATTTCTCTCTCTCTTATTTTTGATAAATTAAAAAAAAACACCTCAAAAAGGTGGGTTTGCTTTGTCATTGAGTTATATTGGTGTGTGGACTGAGGAGGGAAAATAACATCATTTTTAAAAGTCAGACTGTCACAAACTCTTTGAATTTACTGTGTTTGTGTGCAGGAGAAGGAATACGTGTAGCTCAGTTCTATGTCTGAAAGAGTTCTTGAGGTATGAGGTGCACTTGTGAGAGAAATACTGTGGTTCTGGTGCGTGTGTGTGCGTGTGTGTGTGTGTGTGTTCCTTTGTTCCTCAAATCATGCTGTGTTAAAGGGATAGTTCTCCCAAAAGTAAAAATTCAGTCACCCTCATGGGGTGATCTCCCAAACAATTGAAATAAACAGTGATCAATTTTCAGACGTTAAAAAACATAATAAAACATAAAAAAATTAAATAAAATGCTGCCATTCTGCTCATCCGAAGTACAGCTCATTAATCTCACTCGCACTGGAGCACGAGCTTTAGATGGTATGTGTGTGCACATGCACATGAACGCAGCTCCTGTCTGAAGAGCTAGAGGCTACAGTGAACAGTGAGGCTAAAAACCTGGAGTCAGTCACGTTTTTTAAAACACCGTTGGGTGTCAAGGCTTCAGAACACTTGGATTACTTCAGACAAGCAGTATTGAGGCATTTTGTGGTTGTTTTTTTAATGTATTTTTTTCACGTTTGTAAGTTGGTCACCATTCCCTTCGGTTGTTTTGTGGATGACTGCAGCACCTTATTCCTGTGCAACTCCAGCAATGTTTCATAGAATAAAAAACGTCACCAGACCTTCCATCAACATGACAGTAAGTAGATAATGACTCAATTTTCGGTTTCGGGTGAATTAAAACTTCATGAGTCTGGAGAAAACCTGAGTTCTCCTGAAACAGACACAACCCACCTGCTCATCAAAACCCATGTACATAAACTGTGTAATCCACTGCTGCACGTCTGCTCTACTGCGATCCCAAATGTTCCTCTTGGCTCGACTCAGTCTAGCCAGGAACTCTTTTGCCTTGGACGGGAGGACGGCAACAGAGGACTTTGAGTGGACAGCACCAGCTCCTGCCGCTGAATGGAAGCACAACAGGACAATGGCGTGAGAAGCAAATTTCAAAACAGCTTTTACAGGAGTTATTTTTTTTGTATTTGCAGTATGATGATAATGCTAAGTAAAATTTTACCCTCTCTTTTCCTCAAGATCTTGTGCAAGCTGCTGTCACTGGATACATCTGTTCAGGAGAGGCAACAGAGAGATAATGAGCAGAAGTATGAAACACGATTCTCCATGACAGGTGGGTTTAGATTCTTCATGAACAAACACAGTGCGTCAGCTGTTATTCGTTCCTACATAGTGCAATGATTGTTTGGTGTAATTTTTTTTTTTTCCAGTTGTGGGTATTCAGAAGAAAGGTGAAGTTTAATTTGATTGGCCATTCTTCAAGACCAGCTGGACACTTGCAGAAGCCACTTAAAAATGGTTCATCAAACCTTTTTTAAAATGTCTTTTTTTTTTTGATTAGTCTACCAGCACTGCATTAGATTTTCTGATTAGTTCAGTCTAGCTTAATGTTTTGTTTTTCTCCCTCCATTTCAATTGAGGAAACAAGTTTTATCAGCATATTTTTTTTCTCCTTTTTCATTATGCAAGAGTGAAGGTGGAGCCTTAATCCAAGAAAACCAGTTAGTGGCCAATTTGCATGTTAACATTTTTGCTACAGCAACTTCCTCTCTGCTGCTGCTCCTCCTCCTACTGCAGCAATGGAGCCACAGTGTGTGGAGAGTGTTTATATACTGGATAAAGTGTGCACTCATTATCTCTCGGTTTGCTGCACACTGCCAGTCATGTCAAAATTACCCTTTACAATAGCTGCACTTTAATGACTGTTATATAGTCCATGTAGACTCGCAAAAGAAGGATCTGTTTTTCTGAAAAGCTTAAAGTAGGGTTTCTCTGCCTACATTAGAATATCGTACATCTAACAGAAATCCAGTCCATATCTTAAGGTTGACTCTGGCTTAAGCACAAAACATTTCCCCTTGGGTTAATAGTGCCAGAATACAGTTGGAGAAAATTGCTTACATGTGGATTTTCTCCAGTTTGTGTTGCAAATAAGCTGTGACCAATGCATTCCTGCAGAACTTTACTCCTCTTTACAATAGCAGTCTGTCTCTGATATGTGCAGTATGAGTCAGTCTTTCCTGAGCTTTTGCATAGGCTGCTCCTCACTCTTTCTCTTACAGCCGTTATTTCAAAGTCCCAATTCTCTTGACAGATTTGTAGTGCATTTATCTGCTCATCAATGCATGTAAATGCATGCAACACATATGCAATGATAAAAGGCCACATCTCTAAAAGTAATATAAAACAATCAGGGACTGATAAACGATGTACCATCTTAAAGAGTGTAGAAATACCTCATTCACAGTTTGCATTTTGAACTTTTTCTGAGGAAGATGTATTTAAGTAAAGTCTTTTTTTAGCTATGCTAGTGGAAAAGAGGCTCTTGGATGGATTGCCATGAAATTCTGTTCATGCAATTATGACTCCCAGATTATGTTTCCTACTGACATTGGTGATCCCCTGACTTCTGCTTTGGTGCCACCTTAAGGTTCCATTTGCTGTTTTTGAGCCGCTTGTTTTTGCAAGTGTTCGATGGTCCTGTATCAACAGAGTGCAGTGCAGCTCTGCAGCTGCAGTAACCCCATAATTCATACCCCACGACCAGTGGAAAGTTTGAAATGAAGCAAATTTTGTTAAGGATTCAAATCATTTTCCTTCAGAAGGATAAGCTACACTTACTCTGGCTGTTAAAAAATCCTGTCTAATTGCAATAATTAGCAGGGAGAATTTTCTCAGTAAAAGTAAATTTCAATGTTTTTGCAGTGCGTTTGCAGTGTGTCCCATTTATGCTTGTTTTACACACTCATCTGTCAATCTCTCAATCGTAACCCTGTAATCACTTTAAATATCATACTGACTGCCTTTTGGTACCAGAAAGTTATCAAGGACATGTGCTTTGATAAAGCATAATTAATAGTTTACAGTCAGTGGGATGAAAGTGTTGTCATCTCCATCTGCTCTCGTCTGTCAACTGTTTTGTCCTCTCTACAGTTTTTTCATTTCATTATTAAATTGACTGTCTTCAGACATGTTTAGAAAGGCTGCCTTTTCTTTTTCATGTTTTTTTAAAGAACTACTCCTCTCTCATAACATCTCACACACTGTGGCATCTTTCTAACTGCTGGTGTTGTTAGAAATCTATGACCCTTAAAAATAGAAATAAGTGCGAGACCGTTAGCAAAGGACAGATTAATGTGGACTGTGACATTTTAAAAAGCAACTCATGAGTAAAGCAAAAGAAAAGCACAGGAGCGAGCTCACCTTTAAGAGCCAACAGTGTCAGCAACACAGCCAGACCCATTAACCTCAAATGCAGCTGCTGGGATGCCATCTTGTATCCACTCAGTCTTTACAGTTGTGCTTAAAGGCAACAACTCTTCATAAACTGCTGCACAAGCAGAGGGAGGAGTGGGCGGCAGCCCAGACTTTCCAAGTGGAAACAGGCCTGTGGAGGTGGAATGTCGTTTACCTCCTCGCCTACAGACACAAGGCTGCAACTGGGAGCTTTTCCACTCTTAAATGAATTTTCATGTGTGTCTCTCAGGTACTTTTCCATCTCCAATGCCTGCAGCACATGAGCAGCGGTGAGAGGAAAGAAAAACATGTCACTGAATGTGTTTTTCATGCAGGTTTAAAATGTAAAAAGTTATTCAGGGTTGTAAAACATTGTTATTTGGGATTTGTGAAGCAGGTTGTCACAGTACAAATGTGTTAATAATTTTTAAAAAGTGCTGTTCTCACTTAAAGGAAATTGATTACTCTGTTTGAAGTCAACTTCACTCAGTTGAGATGTAATATGCACTGTGACTCATAAACATTTTGACAAGTTTTCTGTAACATTTATTGCTGCTGCCTTCTCTGCCAATACACTGAAATAACTGAGGAGAAAATTGCCCGCGGTAAAAGTTGCTTTAGGAAGTCGGTATCCAACAGTGAAATACCTGAGGAACTTTATGCTTTGTTTAAATGATCACTCAGCCTGCTGACTGTACTGCGTGAGAAGCAGAGCGGGCAATTTTTTATCAGCCAGGAGTGAAGAAAAAAGCCTGAGAGCTGCAGTGTGAATGAAGTGTGATGCTGCAGATGGAATAAACTGAATGCAGCATGGATTTGATCTTTATTTTTATTTTCCAGTTATTCAACTAAAGGCACTGCTGTAAGATTTAAGCTCCAACTTTGTGTAATGAAATCATTCTTTTAGCCTGGGGCGATACAACCGTTTCTCACTTCTGTCAGTACTTCATTTTGCACTTTATCTCTCCGTGGTTTTGATCATCCTTAAAACTGTCATAGGTAGAAATCAAAAAGTTTTCCAGCTCCAGGCTTTGCTTTCTTTTTGCGCAACCTCTGCAAATGCACCATTAATATTTCTCCCACCGGTCCCACCTGCTTTTTCCTGCTCACATAGACTTACTTAGAGATGACGTTATGCATCTTATAACAGCTTTCAGCTCTGGGAACATTGTAAAAATAAAGTTTCTTGGATTAAAAAATATCATAGTCTATAGAGCACAAAATTACTTTGTTTGCAGTTTGTGTTGCCCTGTCAAAGATTCTACAGAATTTTCTTTTGTGATGTTGATTCAGCTGTGAGAAAAATGCTTTTCCTGCTTCACAGATTCTTTTTCATGCAGGACAATTTGGAAGCAAGAATGAGCGGAGGCGCTGTAATATCCGCCCATCAATCTGTCATACAAGCCCAAGTAAAGCTGTAGTTGCAAACCCACTCAGTGTGAAATTGAAAAAGAGTGCATTTTATTTCTTATAAATTCAACTTTTCTTTTGTAAGACAAATATCATGTCACATTTGTACTTTCATGACTGCTGACTGGTGTTTCTGTCAGCAGTTCCCTGCAAGGCAACTGTGCAATCATTAATCACAAGGTTTCTAATGCCAGTTTAAATGATTAACTGTTACTTTATAGAGGTTTCATTGAGAAATTCTCACTTGACTTGGCTTTAACTTGTAATTTAATGTTTGTGTGTGTGTTTGGTTTGGAACTACAAACAGTCTCTCTGTCTCTCACAGGTCGAGCTGGAATGCAGGAAACTCAAAAGCTGGCAGACGATTGCATTGCTTTCATGCTGGATTAAAAAAAGTTGAAATGAGCAACAAATAAACAGAGAGAGAGAGAGAGGGAGGAGGAGGATAGAAGAATCCAGCTGAAGAACCGAGTGATGACGAATGCATTCATGAACTCTTGCGTTTCTTATTTCATCATTCAGGCGCAGACAGAAGTGCCTACAGCCTCTTTGTGAAGGCTGCATTTTTCCAGCTGTGCCCACAGCAGAATTCAGCTGCATGTTCACACAGGGTGTTGGAAAGAAGAGAGTTGAGCTGAGCAGCTGGAGTCGTGGCTGCTGCGTTGCAAAGCTCGGTGAAAGGCACAAAGCTCCGCTCTAAATGCAGGCATGCCTAGTCGTGATTTCGCCTGCGTTTTTTTTCATCAGGCAGCTCTGAGAAGGAGCAGGCTGAGCCCCTGGCTCCTACTACTATTGGGAGTCTTATGAAAGGCTTGCTGTCCTTCGCCACACATTTCCATTGCAGATTTTTTTTTTTTTTTTTTTTTAAGGGAAAAAAGCTATCTGGATTTTTGAGATATGCGTATAGATTTTCTGAGTGTGAAGTTCACAGATCTTGGCTTGAAAGCCCCCAGAAACATGTTGTTGATACGGACACGCACCCTGATTATCATGCGTCCCTCTGGAGCCATTTGTAAGTCTTTAGCCATGCAGCAGATTGGAGCGGAAAAGGGGAATGAAAGGGAAGAGGAGGGGCAGAGAGAGCATGCAGTTTCTGCAAAACCTTCATCTGACATCAAGTTTTATCTGACCCTTTCAAATGTACCCTGCACCGAGCTGGAAGGAAGAGCAAAGTGTTTGGATATGTAGATTCAGGCGCACATCTTTCTTTATATTTGCCCACAACACCGGGAAATGAGCATGTGTACGTCAGAGCATCCTTGGACAAACACAAAGCAGAAGACAGTAATCCTCTCATATATGTCAGTGCCATGTCTCTGCATCCCTCTCCCCTTTTCTCCTCACACTTGACTTGACAACGTGGGTGTTATGACTTCCGGCAGATTTACTGTAGCGTCTCACACTTTCACAGATAGACATTCCAGACACCCTCAAAGCTCACACAAACACCCGACATTGAGAAGTCAAATGTCAAAGTCAAAACCAGATGACAAAAAAAGCTTGTTACTGTTTAAAAGATTAACTTAAAGACATTAAAGTTTCACCAGTCCTCTCCACGGGCTCAACAAACACACTCTTTGCTGTTTTACTTTATGATACAAGGCGAAATGATGACATGTTTCAGACTTCTGCTACAGAAAATGATGCCTTACTTCTGTTTGGAGTCTTAGAGACCCCTAGTGGTGGGAGAAGTGTTTAGATTCTTTAGTTTGGTAAAAGTGCCAGTCCAACAACCACAGTCCTTCATTTAAAGTCTTATTGTGGTAAAGATACAGAAGTAAAATCAGATAAAGACAGTCAGGCTGCAGGTTTATTTCGCACATCCAGCTCAAAGTGATACAGTTTACTGCAAAAGTGATACAGTTTACTGCAACAGTCCTGCTCCAGAATGATCATACAGCACTCCAAAACAGTTAAACAATGAACATTATGACCTTCATGGAGGGAGGCTTAATGGCAAGACTGTTATATTTGACTGCATTATGTTTAGTTTGGTGTATCCAGCTGTAAAACATGATTAAATGCTGGGGATTTTACCAGGTTTTGGCTCCTAAATCTTAAATAACTCTGCTCAGATTTCTCTTGTGGAATGTAATGGATTATTCTTGAACCCATGTGATAGCCACCTAAATTGACCCAAAACGAGATCTCAGTGTAGGATAACTCAATGGAAATTTCTACCTTTAGCAAACACAATTAATCTATAACTTGCTTTGACTTAATCCAAAAAACATGTACACCATTAAATATTTCCTGTTTGGTCTAATAGCAATGCTTCATGGTGACTGAATTCAATATTTTATTACCTTTTTTAAATGTTTGGTCCCAGTTTTTGGCAATTGGAATGATGAACGCTAATGCACTTTTCTCCATGTTTTTTTTTTGTAAATTCAGAAAAAAAGAGAAAATATATTTGATAGTAAAAAATTGAGATAAAAAGTGTAGTTTTGATTTATCATCAGAAGTCAATGTCAACAATGCATCAAAGTTAAAATATCTTTAAGTGTCCAACTGCTCTTGAGTGTCTAAACTGTAAACATCCAAACACGTGTTAAAGGTGACTTTGACCCTCAGGTTCTTTGATGTCTCATCTGCGTCCTGCTTTTGCTTTGCCTCACTCCTCCACTTGAGGGTCAGGATCAGGACTATCGTAGCCCAGTGTGTTGGCGATGGGGAAGTGAGCCCAGAAGGTGCGAGCCAGGTCCTGCATCCCCTCATGAGCCGCCTGAGCTCGCAGCTCCTCCAACCACCCGAAGAAGTCTGACGACCACAGACCCCAGTATGGCAGGCTTCGTCTCTCCCTCCTGCTGGCTGCATCGCCCTCCTCTGCTCCTGTCAAAGAAGCCAAAAATAGACAGAGGTGCCAAATAACGTTCACACCTTGTACATCATATCAGAATTGCTGTACACAATGTCAAGTCAGTTCATGGGTAACTTCTTCTGTGAGCTGCTGACATCACCTGTAGGAGGCAGGAGGCCGAGCAGAAGGGAGGAGAGCAGCACAGACACACACAGAGCGCGCATGCTTCCACCAGCTGAAAGAATGAACACAAAAAGCTCCACCTGGGAAAAAAAAACAAAAAACAACTATGTTCAGCACCTCCTACAAGAGAACACTGACGACAGAATCTGAGGCGTATCCAGACTTTCTTAAATGGGGGGCACACACACACACACACGTATGCATATACACATGCAAAGAGTTCATTTGCTATTTCTCATGTACTGTAAAAAGTAACATTCCAGTATGATATATAATATAAAGCTTAAATATCATGTTTTCATAATTTATTCTTTCATAGAAGTTATTTATTTCATTTTTTTCACCTTCAATTGTAGTTTACATACAAATAAAACAATGCACCCTTAAAAATACAAACAGTTGGATCCTCTCACTGGACAAATAGCCAATCATGATTAAGATTGATGTGGCCCTTGTGGTGGCTAATCTGATTTAATGGGTGGCCAGTGTCTGATTCAGGAATTCAAAAATCCACATAAATATCAGAAATTTACATAGATGAGGAAATGTATTAAAGTTTCATTCATGTTTCCT
>JAQLOL010000005.1:8900789-8924491 GCA_029783665.1 Naso thynnoides | reverse complement strand
CAACACTATCAGTAGGTTGTTAGAACTTCAACAATAGCGACGGCTGAAATCGAACAAGCCTCTTGTAGAAAAATATATACTGGCAAATGCACATATACCTCATTGTCATAATATCTGAGGAGAAAAACCCATCTCTTTCTAGTAACGCAGTAATGCAGCACTACCTGGATTAGTAACTGCAATATAATTACTGTTTTGGCGATTGTAATCCCTTACTTTACTAGTTACTGGGAAACATTAGTAATTAATATCATAAATACTTCCCAACCCTGGCTATGCATAACCTACTTGTCATTATCTGGCTCAATAGTGAAAAAAGAGTCATTCTGAGGGTGGTTTGCATTTGGGCCTGACCCAGAGACATTACCTGACAAACCAAGCACAGGGAACAAATGACCAGAGGTGAGTTATAACCAGCAGCAGAGTGACGATTAACCACCAAAACAGATTTCAACACATGTAATTTTAGTATTCTCCAAAAAATTTTTATTGAACAAAAGTATTTCAATTCTCATCACGTTGTCGGTGATACAGTACCATAGTTTGATCTTAACGATTCTTATATGCACCTCATCTTATTTTGAATATATACATACAGTGGAGACAAGAATTAAATAACAATGCTCAATAACATTCAGATATATCATATAAAAGCTGAGGACCCCATAATCAACAACACTTCCATTGGTAAACAATGCACATAGCAAAAGAAGATAAACACAGACAAGATGTGGCAGGACGAGTATTTTCTCTTAAAAGAACGGGTGATGGCATATTTTGGTTTGTTGACTGTAAAAGATGTTGTCTATTAAAAATTGACCGATTGTTAAGACCCCGCCCCTCTTGACTACTGCTGCTACACCTGCACAAGATGTAACGTTACAGTTTAAAATGATAATGATGGCAATTTTACCACTCAATACTTGCAGTAAGTTTAGAAACAGTATGTCTTTGATTTCAGACAGAGGGCGACAAGAGCAGTTTTTTTAATTACTACGCGGCAAGCGTTGAGTTTGCCATCTTTAATTACACCTGTTGCTGGTAGAGTTTATTATTTGAAGGTTCCTAATGTTAGCTAGCTAATTGATGATGTGCTCTTTGGCCTTCGAGGTAATGCCTGTCTAGTACTCTAGGTAATATGCTAGTTAGCCAAGTATGCTAACGATTACACTGGAGCAGATAAATACTTCAATCTATTCTTTACACTTTTAGTCAAGCCTGTGGTTTTAGAAAGGCTTGAAGAAGAAGACACATGCCCTTCAAACTGTTCTTGTTGAATGCTGTTTCTAGTTACGGTTGCTAAGCTATGATTGGACAATTGCTGCTCAGGGGAGGAGTTACGCAAATGGTCGGTGGCTCTATTGTTTGGATGCATGAATTGGTAACAAGTGTTTCTAAATCATTTGTTGACCTATGAATGATAATTAGTGATTCACCAGTGAAGAGCTTTGGGCCAACCTTTAGTTTATTATTAGAGGGGTCTCAGCCTAAAACGAAGTCGTACATTTTTTTGTGTCAAATTACACTTTTCCTGCAAAATTCTCATTTCTGCAATCAGGAGATTTGCAAAATATACTGATATTTGACAAATACTCAGAAGAGGAACTCTTTCATATCTGCATTCATTCACAGAGCTGGAGTAGATTAAGTGTAGTTACTCAAAAGTTTTACCAAAAAGTTTTTTCTTTATTATTCTTCAGCCAGTATCCTCATGTAGCTACAGTCACATACTGGAGAACAGAACGGGGACATGTTCGATGTGACATGATATAAAGCATGAGTATAGAGCTACAAATGAATGCGAGTGGTGAGTGCAGTGCAGACCTGGAGCCAGTAGTATGGGTACAGGGTGGCACATTTGGTTACATTGATAAACATTCAAACTCTACAGGATATCAGAGGTCTGCCGTATTGCATTCATGCTCCCACACTGCCCCTCAGAAACATGACAGGAGGGACTCCATCCAGATTTTCAACATTACTACTAATGATCGGATCTGTGTAGACTGAAACGATGAGAAGAATGAAAAAGTGACAGAAGACACAAGTTCAAACGGGGGAAAAAATCATGGAGAGGAATGATGAAAATGAGGAGAAAAAGGCAAGAGAGTGATTCGGGTCACTTTGTGAAGTCATTGTATGAAAGAGCAATAATTTAAACCTCCCAAAAAGGGATTTAAATTAGGTTGTTTTGTTTTGTTTTTTTTAAAAAAAGGTTTAACTAAGGAACAAGCATTTATTAAAAAAAAAAAAAAAAGAACAAAATAAAACAATGGCCAACAATTTGACAAGACACCACTGGGGAAAAGTTCCTCAGAGGTTTGAGACCTTTTTGAACTGTTGAATGTCGGTCCTGTGTGAATTAAGAGCAATGGTGTAACCTACAATGTGCGTGGTCGTAAATGGACTTTATGTATGACATCAGAAGGAGAGCTTGACCCCCAACAAGGCCTCAGGCATTCTGCAAGTGTTAGCACATCCAGTAGACAGGGGCTTATGATGCACTGTGCTGTACATGAAAGAAGCTGCAGGGTGTTTTCTGACACAGTGTTCGCTGTCTTGGGGTTGGCTGCGCTGCTGTAGCTCTAGAGAGTTTCATCTGATCGCCACTGGAGGGCGACAGACTTGAAAACTTGGGGAAGTGACGGAGGGCCACAGCAAAAGGGTCCAGAGCTTAAGTGTGAGTTAAGACGTGTAGGGAGTGGCATTAGTGTGTAGTATAGCGCGTGTGTGGTTTTGTGTGTGTGTGTGAGATCCAGTGTAGGTGTGAGGATGTGTGAATCACAGCAGCGCTTTGACCAGGTACAGCTTCTCTCCATGTTCGCTGGTGAAGATGGGGGCTTTCTTGTAGTGCTCCACTAGTTCATCCATGGAGTTGAACCTGCGCTGGCCAATACAGTACACTCCATCCGACTGCTGCACTTTAAAGTGCTTATTCTTACCGGCCGCCTTCAGAGACACAGAGAAATCACTGGGCTGAAAGTAGAGAGGAGAGACGGTTGTTGATATGACTCCAAATAACATACATGCAATGAATTTAAAGACAGCCTGCTTTACTCCAGCAGGGGGCAGTGTACTCTCATATTTAAAGATGTGGACCCACACTCCCGAAACTGCTACATGTTACAAGATCAAAGTAAAAATTTCAAACTACTACTTAAAAACTCAACAGCTGTTTATAAAGTTTCTATCAACTTGAAAATACTAAATTTCGAGAGCTCAAGAGCTCTCTTTAAGGTTTATTTATCCACTAGATTTATTTATTTTTTACGTGTTAATTACTAGTGGTGATATTAAAGCTTGTCTTTGCATAACAGAATCACTGAGAGGTTCTAAGGATTTTTTAAAAGGTTGATTAATAAGGCCGATGAGGTTCAATTATTATGCTTGATTTGTTCTTTCTAATCTGAGCATATCTGTGAATAATATTTTGATCCATTAGAAGCTGCTCGTAAAGGTTCCTCTGACATTTTATTGCTAGGTGGGAATAATTCCCTTGGTAAAGGTGTCATATCTTTCACTTTTAGGAAACAAGGTTTTTACTTCTAATTTGGCCGGGATCATGACATGCATTACATGAATGTAGATCTACATTTCCAGACTCTGGTCTTCCTTCTACAAAATGTTTAATGCCCTCTTCCTCGTTTGTGCTTCTCCTAGCCTTCCACATCAAATTGTGCCATGACTTCACACCACAGACTCACCGATGACTCGCTGTCTCGTACGAGGAAGTCGCCCTCCTCTCCTCTCTCATTCAGTATGCACTCGGCCTGATGTCTGGTGATGTTGCCGTAGTACCAGTCCCTCCCGGCGAACTTCCCTGTACGTGCCGGTGCCACAAAACGGTTCTGTGGGGAGCTCGACGCAGGCATGTCGGGCCGCTCGTCCAGCACCATCACATAGTTTTTAGGTACCAGGCCCACCATGCCACGCGAGTTCTTACACCTCCACCACTCTGGGTCATTCTCAGGCTTCTCCACCACCTCCATGACCTCTCCCTTCTCAAAGTTCAGCTCTTCCTCGGTCACAGAGCTGAAGGGGTAGAGTGTTTGAACCAAGTGGAGCACTTTGGTGCGGCCGCCGGGGCGCCCATTGGCCAGTAAAGTCCCTTGAGAGCTTCCGTGGTAGGCCTGTGAGGAGTCTCCCTCCCCTCTGTCATCTGCCCCTCCAACCTCCTCCTGGACATAATTGGAGGGAAACCAGCCCACACGGCCCGCCTGACTGCCCCGCCACCAGCCGTCACTACACTTCTCCATCACAATGACCCTGGAGCCCTTGACCAGGGTCAGCTCGTCATCTCTCTCTGCTGTGTAGGCAAACTTGACCACAGCTGGGATGTTGAGGTAGTAGATTCTTTCAGCGGCAACTCCTCCCACCCCTCCGCCCCCGCTGCCATTGGAGGGATACTCTGTGTCTGAGCTTGGTGTTGGTGAAGCATCGCGGGCGCTTGTCTTCCTCTTAGTTTTTCCCAAACCTGCAGCATGAACAAAGCAAAGCAGAACAGTGACAAAGAAATCAGAACCAGCTTCTTTCTTCTTAACAATGACTTTAAACTTGACCTCACAGATTTTTTTGGCCATGACTACAAACACAACATTGACATCTAATCACCCAATAAACTTGAAAACATGTTAGCTAATGACTAGCTAACAGAATTGATACATCCATTCACATAGGCAACACTACCACTCATTTGTAATCATGTCTGAGTTTAATAAAATGCAATATTCAGGGTCTTGTTACTGTGTTTTGCTTCCTTAAATGCTTGATTATAACTACCAGCAAAAGGAAACAATGTCAATCGGTTTATCAGAGCTTCTTCACTGTAAACGGTTACCTGCTGTTCCTGTAAACAACACTGATACAAAACAGTTAGGTCACAAGCTGTAAAATCAAAACAATGACTTAAAAAGTTTGCTGAGAAGGCTGCATGAGCTGTAGAGAGCTGCAGATTCAGGAGACAATTCTCTGTTGGTTTCACGAGCAGTCATATGATCCAGTCTTATTATAAAAATACAGATTATAGCAGCTTTCGAGCTGCTGAGACTGAAAACAGGTTTCAGAAAGCAGAGAAAGATCTGAGCTCCACTGGGAAAGGAGGCAGTTTAGGTCAGCAAGAAACTAATTGAGGCTGCAGAGTGCACTCATGGGCCCCGAAAAGCACAAAAATACTTTAAAAATAGGAAACAGGATATCTTATGAGAAACCACAGCAGTGAAGGACAGACTGATAGTCCTGATAACAGAAATAACACACAGTTGCACACATCCACTTGCGCTGAGTGCACCATGTTCTTTCACTCATACCCAATGAAATGAGAGCTCATTATGTACTTGGTAATTCCGTCGACACTATCTACACGTCATATGCACATCTATACAACCCAAAAGGCTGAAAATAGGTGGTGTAGACAGGGAATGAAAAGTGGAGCAGGCACCATGGGCTTGATAATGACAGACAGATCCACGAACAAAGTCATCTCCCCTCTTACCTGTCTCTGACTTTTTCCATTCATGTACGTTCAAAGCATGTTTAAGCGTGTGTTTGCACACATCAGAATTTAAGTTCCTAAAGTCTCTCAGCTGAATGCGACCAAGGAGGTCCCCCCTTCAAATGCATGTTAAAATAATAATGACACACTATGTGGTTGACGACATTTAAGCTGTTCTCTTGACAGTGGAGGCTGGTGTCGGCAGCATATGCTCATGTGTGCTACTAATAACTGGAGTGAGTTTCTTGACAGCTAATCACAAAGTTTTTTCCCCACAGAGCCTGCTGAAATGCCACACAAATGTCATTTGCAAACAGTGAATTTGCATTGTTTGGGAAATTGCTGGGTTCACACAGAGTAGCATGAAACTTGTTGGCACAGAGAAGAGGAGGAAGAGGAGGAGCGCTATGGAAAAAGAAGAGGGGTCCCTTGGCAGCTGTTGCTCTCTCACACACAGTAGGCAACATCAGAGGCCACAGCTGACAAAAACACAAAGAAGGATGAGGCAAGAATAACAAGCAGATCATGTTTATGGATAGCTGTGTGTATTCCACATATCTGATAGCTGTGTGTATGTGTGTGTACTCTGTGTATCCTGACTGTACGTCAAAGACAAGGGTTGACTCTTGGGCCTACTTCAGACGGTCCCTTAGGAAAAATGAAACGAACTTTTGCTGCCATTGGAGGGAAAAAGAGCAACACAGGAAGACAGCAAATACACACTCCCCTGAGCTAAGCAAAAATAGTTTAATGCACACACACATACACACACACACACCTTTCTTCTTCACTCATTTCCACTTCAAGGCACTGGTGTGCCGGTTAGAGCAGCAGCAGCAGCAGGTGATATTCCCTCCTCAAACACATTCACTGTTAACTTTAACCTTCCTCGTCATGTTGTGGAGGGAGACTAGATATTCAAGCTCAAAGGGAGGTGAGTTGATGAAAGCCTCGATGACTGCATATTACACCATATTGCGTCACTCTACGGCTTACAGTGGAGAGCGGTGTGAAAGTTACAGTAGTAAATGAGTCCCTACAACACCACACCACCCACAAGATACATCTTTCTCAGTGTGCGCAGAAATAAAAGGCACAGCCTGGCCTCTAAATGAAGCATTAGCACTTTGTCAGCAAGTGCTGGGACTTTGACGAAAACTCTAAGTGGACTGCAGATGAGCTAGGAGGACCCTTAAATAACCCTATCAGTGAGACTATGTTGTCAGTATTACACAAGAACCGGAGGGGCTTAATGCATCACTGTCTGTGAAGCCAGTAAAATCTGCAAAATGGCTCAAGGAGACAAATTAAAATAAATTAGAATGAAAAATGGTATCAGTCTTGCACAGTACACACATCAGCCTTTTGAGGAACGTGTTCTGGCAAGAATTAAAAAATAAAAGGTTTAGACTGACACTAGGGCCTGACCAATGTATCGATTTACCGATATTATTGGCTGATATCGGCCTATTGCTGATATATCGGTACAAATATCAGCATATCTGTTCTCCCATAAGTGCTGATATTAAAACTGTTTTTTAATGCTTAAAACATATTTGGATAGTGATTTAAAACGGTGTAATCACGTAATTTCTCCAGCAGAGGGCAGTCCCTTATTTATTTGGTAATAACTGAAGTGTTTACTGTTTGGTTCAATAACGTTTGGAATAAAGTTCGTTAGATTTGCTGCCGCTATTACATATCTTTGTTGCATGTATTTGATAACCACATTAAAAATATTATATACAGAACATCTGCTGAAATATCAGAATTTTCTTACTCCCTAAAATTGTTATCAGCATCGGCCCCAAAAATCCCATATCAGTCGTGCCCTAATTGACGCTTAAAAAATGAGGTTTGAGCATCATCTTAAATTGATACGGTTAAATTTAAACACAAAATAATTAAACTTGTGTACAGCTTTCCCTTCATTTTTTTAAGCAGTCTCTCCATGTGCTGCTGCAGATTTTGCTCCTGCACCATAGTGAGTCAGAAAGTAATGGCCGCTCCTGAACAGGCAGGTGCAAACTAGGGTCGCCTCACAGCAGGCCAGGCTGAGAGCTCAAGAGTTTACAGCCATGCTAGTGATATGAGAGGAGCTTGGCAGAGCTGTACTTTAAATTGAATGGTAACTTTAGTATGCCAATATACAGTGATAATACTAACATTACTGATGTTTAGCTCTTATAACACTTCAAGTTGCTAATAAGCACTAAGTTCAGCTGAGGTCAAGGTATGTTACATTAAAATTTGGACCTGATGATGGAGCAAGATAAAAGGTTACTAAAAATGAGGAAGAAAGCTATCCAACTGTTGTTTTTATGCATTTCAGTCTGGAGTGTAATGCCAAAAACTGGAGTAGTATCGGCAAATGCCTCCAATACCACAAAAAATGCTGGTATCAGTATTGGCAGGTACCCGAGTCCGGCGAATATACCATGTGATTTATTAGTCGCTAAATGATATCCAGCTACTTCCTGGTTAACTTTGTTAGTGCAGAGTAAGGATTAGATTTTCTTAGAATTTAGTCTTTACGTTGCTTTTGCTCTACTGTTTTATAGTGTTCTATTTAAATTTTTATTTACACAAATTATGATTATACCTCACATTTTAAGTAATTGTTACTTTTTTAGGCTGGTATCAGATAGGTATCAGTACTTGGTATCGGCTGCTACCCAAATTTGGGCATTGGAATCAGTATCGGAAATTAAAAAACGGTATCGGAACATTTATACTGCAAATGCAGGATCTGAGAAAGGGGCAATAAGTCTTAGATCACTAGGCCATCAGAACACCCCACAAATACTTAATTATTTGACATAAACTACTAATTGTATTTCATGTGTGCCAATTAAGAAAAATTTCCCTGATACATGCCAGGGTCTGAAATATAAGCAGTATTTTTGAGGCTCTAGAAGAAATCCCAGATCTTGTTATGAGGTTTACTAAAATCTGTGTAAGACACCTTTTGCGCTTTACAGCTACACATTTTAGTTTCCTTTCACAGCAAGTTTAAAAAGAAAATGGTGTTATTTATTCTCAATAATCACCAATTAGTATTATAATTAAAAAAGTACTGTGAAGACTGCAGGTACCTAATGCCTTTTGACCTGAGAACAGAACAGAGTGGTTATAAACGTCTCACCCACACACAGATGGTGTCAGAGCTTCCGTGTAAAAACCTCAAAAAATTAAAAAAAAAAAAAAAAAAAAAAAACAACCCAAAAAACCCCTCAAAAACCCCTCTTTAACCAAAAAAAAAAAAGAAAAAAGACAACAAACCTGCCACTTCATTGGCTGGCCCAGTTTTAGCAATGAGTATCGTTGCTGAATTCTTTTACCCATTACTGCTTTTATTTCCTGTGAGAGGAAACTGGGGCACAAAGCAGCATGAAGCCATCTGCAGTTCAATTCTGCCTGAATGGATGTCGATGATAAACCACATTAAAGCGCAGCAGATGAGGAGGGAAAGCTGGTGAGAACAGTGATCACAGACTATCTGCGAGGTGCATAATGACAATGTAGACTTACTGAAGAGCTGAAAAAGAGAGAAAAAGAGCCAGGATGAAGTAATCAGGCTCTCAGCCAATCAGATTCTCCATTCAAGTGCATGAGTAAGTTCCATTAGCCCCTGACCTCACCTATTGCTCATCACCTCATCATGAAAATGTTCTCGCCTATTGGATTTGCTCAGGCTTTTAGCACTAAAGAGCTACTGGGCTGGAAGCAAACTACTTAGAGTGAAATGGAACTAGGCCATAATGTTGTAGTTGAAACGTAACAGGGACAGAGAGGTAATCCATCATTCCAGCACAACCATTACGGCTGCTTATTTCTGCCCCAATCAATCTACTGATCATAGAAAAGCAGAGACCCACAGTGACAGAGAAAGGGGCTGATGTTAACAGTATTGAAGTGGGGGAGTGAGGGGAAGGTCCATGTTGTCTCTGCACACAATGGACCCTGGTGTGGGTGACAGTGGCAGGCCGTGCCACGCTGGCCCACATAAAGCCGCAGAGTTTTCCCCTGGGGGCTGAAATCCACAGCAGGGTTGAGAATCAGCACATTGGGCCAGACTCGCTTCATCTGTTTCTATTCTAATCACCCCTAACCCACCGCCAATTCCAAAGATGGCTCCCACTCAGGGCTCCACAATCACTATTTTTTATTAATTCCACTTCTTGATAATTCTCCTTGTTGGAACTTCTGCCACGTTTCTATTTTTTCTCCTTCTCAGTCTCTCTCTACCATCCAGGTACCTGATGCTAGAATTGTCCAAACTGATTCATTTCTGCAACATCCTGCTATTTTTCCCCTCTAAGACAAGAAGATCATTTTTAGAGGAAAGTTTTCAGTCTTGACTTAAATTAAATACCGACACAAGCAAGTTTAGCTCAAATGCATAACTGATGTCATCTCAGTCTGTCAAAGCTGCTTTCTGATTGTCACATCCAACAAATAAATTATATTAACATTTTATCAGCTGTTGGGAAACATAATTTCTATTACAAACTGCTTGTGAGATAATTTGTCTCACTATCAGGCATAACGAATAAAATCAATTTGACGATGCCTGAGCGACAATGACAGAGAGATGTTTTGAAGCTGAAGGCTCAGAGGCAACAGACAGCTGCACCGAAGAGCTCAGCAGTAAGTCCTGAAATACCAGAGCACAAGATAATTGCGTTGGGAAAAGGTTAAAGCCACTGCTCAGGAACACAGGAAAGAGTTGTGTGAGTCACACACATTCACACTACACCATTGTAAGCTCTGTTTTTATGCACACACGAGTTGGTTTTATGCATAAGCTGAGCTGAGCTGGGCTGTTGGAGATGACTGGGGGAAATTGAGCAAAAATTAAGTTGAATGAATCTGATTTACATTGGAAAAATAAACAAAAAAGAGATTGCTGATACTATCATGCTAATCTTTATTTACATAAAGTTCAACTGTAGTTTGGAAAATTCCGCCTTTTCATTTGTTGCTTTCCCTTATATAAATATTGCTAAATAAAAACACATTTTTTGAGATCTGGAGAGGGGCACAGCAGAAAATGTTTGAGAATCACTGGACTACATAAACATTTGTCGTAATAAGTAGTTGTTTTTAGAAATGCTCAAGGCAGAACAACCAGTTGACTTTTCAGTTAACTGATCATTTGTTCCATATAAAATCAGCAACTGCCTAAAAACACTTTGAAATTTTCCAGGGCCCAAGAAGATATCCTAGTATTTTTTTTTTCATCCACCAACAGGAAAGGTTTTCAATTCAGAATGACATCAAAACAGAAAAAAGTATCTATATTTGAGAATTAGGAACCATAGACTGATTGGCTCCACACATGACCAGTTAACAAGTGGCTGTTCAGATCTTTTTTTTTAAATTGAAAAAGTGTGAAAAATATGATCAACAGTTAAAAACGCCAGACATTAATCTGACCAACCAAGAAACTACGGCAACACTTTTCCCCTGATTTATTTTATTACTGACAGTTTTCAACAGTTGATGTTTCAGACACAGTTTGGTCAGTGCTCAAGCACTGAGCTGCGTCTTAATTTGACTAGTCTTGTGAGTATGTATAAAGAGGCCTACTTTTCAATGTGCATCAGATATGTATTCTATGTAATCTGAGGTTACATGTTGGTCCTGTTTTGCAAGTGAATTGTGGAGGGAACAACGCAACACAAAAACAAGTTTGTTTGAAATGAAAGAGGGACCTTTCACAAGTAACACAATACTACCACTAATAATAATAATAACAATAATAATTATTATTATTATAAAGAAGACAATGTAGTGAAACAATGCTTAAGTTTTACCCAATTTCGGAAAGTATAAATTGCTCTCAAGTTACATCCACTTCTACTATATGCACCAAAACTCCCTTATATAAGTTGCAGCTATGGCTACATAACAGTCTAATGCATTCAAGTCATGACTGGGGGCTGAGAGACAGAGTGCTGACAGCTGAGAGCAGTGGGCAGCTCAGCAGGAGTGCACAGTGACAGCTCCCAACTGGGAAAGAGACACAGTGAGGAAATCATTTTCCTTCAGAGCAGATTCAGGCTAACACAATGCATGCACACACACTGAGCACTGTTAATGATCGCACCTCACCTCCTCTACCAGGGAGCAGAGAGCATTGAAAAGACGGTGCAGAGATTTTCTACTTTTACTGGAAGTAATCCACTGACGGTGACATCTTTAATGCGTGACCTTGAACTTCTGAGCAGAGTGAAACTCTATGCTTCTTACCCAGTGTGTCTTTGATGTTCTTCACCAGAGAGCCTTTCTTCAGGCTGTTCTTTCGCTCAACATAGTTCGATGGCACATAGCCCGTTTGGTTGGCAGTGTTGCGGACACGCCACCAGGTCTTTGAGTCGTCCAGGAGGAAGAGACGCTCATTTTTACGGATGTCAAGTTCCTGGTCCTGCTGGGCCATGTAGTCCCACTTGGCTACAACAATCACCTCCTCTGTCATCTTTCATGGAGTCCTCCTGTGGAGAAGACAAAGACTGGGGTGAACCAAAGGGTAACAAAGCTCACAAGCTGCCACACGCAGCACACAGCATCTTCAGAGTGGTTATTAGCATAGGAACAATTTGTCACAGAATAAAGACGAAAACAAAAACAAGTGATACGAACTGGTTCAAACAGCCATTTGCAAACATGGCATGTCTTCAAGTCGCCACAAGGGGGCAGAGAGGTTGATATTGAGTGCTTGAATAAAATACTGTGTGATTGAATTACTGAAGAGATTAATTTTTAAAATAGGCCAACAACTAAAACAAAGGTTTGGTTTGTTCATAATTAACTGAGGATCATGGGGGCCAAATTTTTCAAGAACTCTGAAACAAGAAATATGGATAATTTATCTATTATATGACATTCATTGTCCTGTTAGTTCTTGTTACATCTAATGAGGAGTCCAATCATGTATTTGTGTGAGTTTTGCTCTGGCAAGTGACAAGTCATTACAACATGATCCAAATCAATCCATTCACAACTTTTAAACTGCTTATTCCAGCACATATTGGGCATTTGACAGGATACACAGTGGACGGGATGCCAGGCAGTCACTCAGCTTAATCACATTACCAACCAATCAATTAAATATGAGTTTAAAGTTTGTGGTAATATTCAAAACCTAAACTGACACTAAGACAGAAATTCCTTGGATTAAGATTGCAATAAAATCTTAATTTACTGACTCATGATCACACCTCCACCACAAAACACTGGAGTCACATTTGCTACTGTAAACCAACAGTTGAAAATAGGGTCCGACCGATATACCCGTATGCTGATATTTTCAGCTGATATTGGCTTAGTGCAGATATATCAGTATCGGCATATTTTATCCAGTATGTGCCAATATTACAACTGTTTAAGGCTGGAAAAAATGTTTAGACTAGGCATTTGAAATTAAGTAATCATGTAGTTTGTTCAGCAGAGGGTGGTCCGGTATTTAACAGATAATGAGTGAAGTGTTTACTGTTCAGTGCACCGATGTTTGGAATAAAGTTTCTTAGAACTCCTGCCTCCATTAGATATCTTTGTCACACATATTCAGTAACCATACTAAAAATGTTACATTGAAAATTGGCCAATATAGCGAATATTGGAATATTCTTACTTGCTAAAAAATATCAGTATCAGCATCAGCCCCAAATATTCCCATATATTGGTCGGGCCCTGGTTGAAAATATTATGGGGCACAAAAGTTTCAGGACAACAACTCTGAAAGAGTTCAACCAGTTCAAAAAAAGGCCAAAAAAAGCACGTCTGAAAAGGGTTCTTTGGTGGAGAACAACACAAACACACAAAATCAATTTATGTGCTCATTCTGTATGCTCTCGCTCTCTCTCTTTGTCTCTCACATACACACACACAAACACACACAAACACACAAACACACACACAGTGCCTATTAGTTTTTGAGACAGTGAGCGATTTCATGCTCTATTTCACCGGGCCATAGGTGAAGCGATTTGACATTGGTTTGCTGGACCACCTTAACAGCTGAGGAATGTGACATGTATCTGTTCATGTGACACACACAGAGGAAACAGATTGTTTTTTGGGGGAAATATGCACAGGAATCAAGAAAGTGTGATGTGATTTTGCTTAATCCTGTTTTATATAAACTTCTTTTTCTGTGACAAAAGGCATTTCATGCTTTGAGAACCATCCGAGCAATCCACTTTATATTTAGCCCACTGCCAAGTTAACAGTGTGCAGCTGGAAACAAGATCGCTTGCATAAATAAAGTAAAAGTGTTCAGATGAGAAGAAGCTCTCTAAAGATAAGGATGTATTCAAAGATACAGAATGGATTGTCATATAGTAAAGCCTTTGTGTCAGCAACCGTTCAGCCTGAATAGCTTAACAGAAATGCCTATTTCACATCTAACTTCATGTGGGGTGAGTGGTTGCTATTGTGGGACGCTGGGATTTATGGCACCCTTTAGGAGCCAAAAATAAAAGTTAAAATATCAACTAGGCCTACAACACAATTATATATAATGGATGCTTCTCACATAGCTTGTAAGAACTTATAAATAACATTAAATGAAAACCCCTGCTGAGTCAAAACCAGTTAAATGGGAGAAACAGTACAAATAAATGTGTGTAAAAGGAAGCATGTGGGTGAGTGCAATCATGCATATTCAGTACATGAGCGCAGCAATACAGAGTATTCCACTGGACTGAAGGGAAAATAAAAGCACACATGTAAGAGTATACAGTAAATTCCCTTACTTATATTGTCAATTACATTTTATCTTTAATGAGAGGGAAGAGCAGAGATAAAGTGCAACCACAAAGGAGTGCTATGACTCATGAGAAGTAGCTGCACAAATTAGCCTATATAAAAGATTCCATTACTGCTGTTGAGATTAATATCTTCTATAGAGGCAACATTTTATGCAACACAAAGCTAAAGCGCTGGCTGGTTTTTCAACCAAAGATATTCAACTCCACTTTAAATAGGCCACAACCACAGAGACAGTGCAACTGTTAATACATTCTTACAGTTACAATCATAGCTGAAAGAGGGCTTGTGTGTCACTGCATGACAGAGCTAATAGCTGCTTTATATCTCTTACTCTAAGCAGTAAAAAGTACAATAGTTTGTACAGTAGAGCGTTGCACTCGTTAATGTGCCTCTGCTTGCCGTCACTAAAGCTGTCAAACTGGATTTCTTCACAGGCTGGGACAGGGACAGCAGAGGAGGCGGAGGAGATGGTGGTGGGTCGGAGGGGGTTGGATTGTGCAACAAGCCACTTGGATTCTTCATGACAAGTTTACCATAAGTTACACAACTTTGTAGGATGTGACAACCCTTACAGCAGCACAACAAAGGCTGCAGAAGGAAGATGGCGGGAAGGGTCAGTTCGACACACAGAATGAGACAAATAAGCAGCAGCTGTGATTCTTTGGAGATCGCAGGAAATAGAAGCGGAAGGGCAGATTTATGACAAGATGAGCGACGGTGACGTCAATTCTTCCAAGAGGCTCGAGGTATGCGAACATGCTGTGGCCTCTATCTGCCTCAGGCCTAAGCTGCTGGATCAGATCAGGCTACTATTTTTCTCTCTATTCATTGCATTCATTTCTCTAAGTATAGGTGGAAAGATGAGCAAACCTGATAACATCTGCTGAAATGCTCTATGTCATAAATGTCAATGCATTTGAGATATGAAGCTAATGGGATGAGCTATTAATTCCTGCTTTTGTTGGGGATTCTCCACTTCTTTATTTTCTCCCTTGATAAGAATCAAACAATCCTTATGATGCCATGCAGACCTGAAGTCAGGCCTTCCAGCATAAGGTCACTTTCACACATGTTATTCAGTTCACCTGGTCCAGTTAAAAAGTTCAAGTCAAATAAAAAGGTGCATTGTTGAACTTCGTGTGGCTTTGGTGCTCTGCTGAACCGATAATGCAAACATCAATGCAAGAAATGCATTATGCAGCTATCAACTTTATAGAAGACAGCTTTATTCATAAACTATCCTTAATTTAAATATAAATGATCTCACATATGTAAAGACAGTTCCTTTACTACATGTATGGAGTCTGCATGAAAAACTATGATGTAGATCCCCAACTGGTGGAGGCTGTGTGACAGTGATAGCAAAATGTACAATCAGCGCTTTAACCTGACTGCGTCTCATTGTCTGTTACATGCCACCATCCTGGAGGGCTCCTAACTGTTTGGAAAAGGGCGGGCACTTTGAAAAAATATTTAGCAAATGATTGGATAAACCTTCAGTCTGTCACCATCTATCGTGGCCTGACTTCGACCAATCAGATCAACAAACCATATCAACCAGCAGAGACACTGGGTAAATCAAACACAGAAACCAGTCTGGAGGAGAGCAAAAAACATTTTTTCCATCAGGTAAAGCCCTCAGTGTCCTTTTCTATTCTTTTTTTTTTCCATGAAGAAATACTAGGGCTGGGATTTGCCAGAGGCCCCACGATATGATATTATCAAGATACCAAGGTCACGATACGATATAATTACGACATTGCGATATGTTGGGTACTGTGAAATCATATATTGCGACTTTCTCATTTTTTTTAGACTACAAATCATTTTCCCAAAGTAAAACTCTGTCAGCATCGTCCGTTTCATCCAATATGACACATTCTTCAGTCTTGTCATCTCCCTACAGTCATTTTTTACAGGGTTTTTTTTTTGTTTGTTTGTTTTTTTTAACCTCACCAGTGATCACTTCGCACCATCTAGTGGACTGAAAAGTCAACTGATTTTTATTATTATTTTATTACACAAGAACGTGAGACTGTATTTGCAACTTTTAGTGAGAATTTAATAAAACATCGGTATCTATGAATCGATACAATGCCGACATGCAAAATATTGCGATATTACAAGGTATCAGTTTTTTCCCCCCATCCCTAAGAAATACTCCCAGCTCTGACAGAACAAATGCTATGGCAGCATCTATGCTAACCACATCCATTGTTTTCTGAGTGAACAGTCGCTTCTTGCTACATCACACACACAAATCTGCAGCTCAAACTGCTACTTCCTCACAGGCTGATTAGCCTGGTGAGAAGTCTAATGGCCAGAAATGGATATCCTGGAGCCTTGCAAGATGGATTTTTTGTGTGATGTTGTGATCTCGCTAATCAACCTGCTTTGCAAGGTTAATTGACGCTAATTAATCAGCCACACAAATGAATCGGTCCACCTCTACTCATTACCCAACAAATCCCTCCACTGATCCTGCTTTGTGTCATCCTTCTCCACTTGTGACTTTATGTAAATTGGTAGAATAATGCGATAATTGCCCATCCTTCCACGTGTACTTTGTCTCCCCTCATCCACGTAAGCAATTTTTCTGTCTCCTTGACGACCCTGCTTATTAGGCAGAGTGATGAGAATGCCACTCGAACTAAAGATCAAAATCCTCCTCTATGAGCAATCACGTGTGTTGGAGTGGCAGCTTTAACACTGCTCTTTCTTATGCCTGCTAACATGCTGTCATTCTTAATAAACCATTAAAATCCATGAGGGCAGCTTAAGCTGATATAGAAACTGATCAACAAGTCTAAGTTCAAACTGAGCTCCAGTCAATTGTGCGTGGAAATGGGATACACCAAACAAAAGATTTTTATTATGCACTAGTCAATTGATCACAGCTGCTGACTTGGTTTCCTTGATATGGTTCACAGGCAGCTGGTTAAACCAAAAAAATAACTTTTCCTGTGAGAGCATGCAATGCACACAAAAGAAAACAAACAGATTTGGGAAACACCGGGTTTATAAAGAGAAAAGCCTGGGAGCTCGTGCTCCTCGTGACCCCTCATTCCTCTGCTGAGAGAGTTAAAAAAGAGCTGAGCTTCACAAGCTCTCCACAACTCGCCTCACTGAGGGGGGAACGCTCGAGGCTCTTTCAACGCCACACAAAGAGAAAGGGAAAGTAAAAGAGGATTATAAAAAAGAGGGGATGTTTAAAAAAAAAACGTCTGGCAGAGCTTTCTGTGTTTGGCATTCAGGTCAAAGACAGGCAGGATTCAGCCAATGGGAGGCATTTCCATCCCCCCTCCAGTCCACACAGTTTGCAGTTGTTGCTTCTCAAAGGGAGGACAGCTTTACTCCCTACTAGCAATCAGTGTCTCAAGCATTAGGAGTGAACTGAACAGACTGAAACATGAGGACACCACAATTACTGCTACAGTCACTGTGAATCAATTTCTCTCTAATAACAAAACCAAGCTAGTGCATGATTAGATGCCTTTCATATGCAGTCGGTGTAAACAATGTTTTCCACTTGCACAGCTGCTGCTGGGAAAAAACCCCCCAGACAGTTTCATTCTGAAACACAAAACCAACAAGCTCTCAATATGTCACTAATACACAGAATATTTTTGACACATTATTACACTATTACTACTACTAGGGCTGCGCGTATTTGAGAAAAACTTATACTGCAGCAATCTCATATCATTTTTCCAAGATATATTGTGACTTAATCGATCAATAGAAAAGTAATCGCCAACTATTTTGATAGTCATTTAATCATTTGTCATTTTTCAAATAAAAAAGTAAAAAGAGCTGCTGGTTTAGTGTCTTAAATGTGAGCATTTGCTGCTTTTTTGTGTCATTTATTAAATAAATGAGGAGTCTTTGTGTTTTGGGTTGCTGTTTGTACAAAAGAAGCAAATTAAAGACGTCGCATTGGGCTCTGGGGTATTGAGACGAGCGTGTTCAGCACATTTCTGACATTTCATGGAATGAACGGTTAATCGTTTAATCGTAAAAATAATCTGCAGATTAATCGATAATAAAAGTAATCGTTAGTTGCAGCCCTAGTGGTGACTACTGTTCCACACGCTGTTAACATACTGATTGACAGTTTTCCTTTAACCCATAAGACTTTCCAGGCATTTTTATACCTGAACTCCCAATTTTTTTAGAGGCTCAAAAGTAATGGGACAAACTAAACTGTAGCACTCTCCCCGGCAAGGAAAAGCAGGAATAATGCTGCTCTGCATTAGTCTAGTAGATTCTGATCAGTGTCTGTGAATTGTATTAATCTATTAGACAGACTTCTCTTAGTCATGGAAAATTCGAACCATGCAAGTTTTCCTTTTGAATCAAGCTTATCTTCCTCCTCATGATAACACTGGTTGCTGCTCTTCTTCGGTTTCGGTGGAGAAAATGGGTGCCATACATATGAATGCCATCAAAGTGACGAAAAAAGAAACTCAAACCCCACAGGAAGTTCTTCAGAACAACGTCAGGAGGGTTTCTTGCGATTGCTTAAAATAGAACTGAGACAAAGGAACGCTCAAACCACACAAACAGAGCCGGGGCTGCTATGAACCCACCATATGACAGCACATTCAGAGAAGAGGCTTCTCTAGCTGACTTAAAGATTGAAAACTGTAGTAACCATCTAAATCAAAGAAAAAACAACCTGGGACAGAAACTGAATTTACAATATATCCAGTTCCTTGCTATGATGACTGCAAGCTGTTTGATTTACAATAATAATCGAAAAAAACCCAAAACAACTCTAACCTGCAATAACTAACTTTTTGATGCCGTGGCAGCAGCAGAGTAAAGTTGGCACCGCACATCTTTCATTTCTGAAGTTGATCAGGTAAACTTGTTGCAAACAGTTGCTTATTTTCAACTCAAATAGTTACAGAGCAACATCAATATTTATTTGCACTTGTTTTTGTGTTTCACTGACCAAAGTCACCGTTGGTCTACCCAATCTTGTAAGGTTCCTTCAAGTCTAAGAGGGCTGCAGAAGTTGGTGATGATTCCCTAATGGCTACCTTCGAGAAGTCTATGATTTAAATCATTAGTGGGGAGGATCCCTTGGCAACGTGCACTTTACCAGTCAAATTATCATAAAATCAAAATTGTGTTTGAACTGCATCACTGTACACAGTAAATGCGGTACAAGAGCACTGCAGACTGCAAACTTAACCAATAAGTCCTCAAAGTAACCACAAATTTTGGTGTATTTTGGATGTGTTTGACATCAGAGTTCAGGGATCGTCAAGGTTTGTGCCCAAGAAGAGGAGAGCTTGGTTAAGTTAGCCTCGCCTGCAGCTAAACGCTATTCAGCAATGTTTAGTTAAAGTCAAAACGTACTTATATTTACTCATGTGAGTCTCTTTAAGTCTCTGTAGGCTCATCACAATATACTGAACAAAGCCAACATCTCAAAACAGAGAGAATTCAGATATTTTTCTTGAGCCGACGTGGTTCAATTCTTGTTGGTGTATCACAAAAACACCTGATTGTTCTCATGAGTCTCATGAGCTGAGCTGGAGCCCAAGTATTAAGCACACAGATGGCACTGACTTCACAGAGGACAGAATGTCTGTAACGCACCAAATTATACCCAGTGTGTTTCTTCATATTACAAACTTATAGTTTGGGTATTAGTTACTGAACTTCCTGCTTTGACTTTATGGCTAAAAAAACAAAGTCCAAAAGGTGTTTGGAGGGTAATTTACTGATGCATCATGAGTGCCTGCGGGGCTCAAATCATATCAAAGCCCCATACTTTAAAGGTTTTTGCACCAAATACTGAAATATTGTAAGTTCTAATACCATGCATTTAAAGTCTATTCAGATTAATAATACTTGTTTTCTGTGATGAGGTAAATTTAATTTTATGATTACATTTGCAGATAATTAATTGCACAGTTGCTTGCATTTGGACATAATTTAACAGCAGTTAACTTTGGCTTCTCTTTTGTAGGAAAACAGTTTTGTATTTCTCAAAGCAAGGTATTGAAAATGTGTTGATTTGATATTGCTGCCACAACAAAAAGCAACAAAAAAAAATCTTAAACCATACCAAGACCTAAAGTGAAGCAGCCAGCCCAAGCCCAGCCCATGCTGACATAAACACACCTCTCCCAACCTTTTCATCGCGACAATCTGCTGCTTTACTTTGTTAAACAAAATTGAAAATATTTGGGTTTTTGCTTGTTAAAGGATAACTCTGCTGATTTTCGACTTTCTCTCTCTCTATACCAATATTAGCAATATAATGTAAAACTCAACAATATATATTTTTAATGCCCCCTGAGTCTCTGGAGTGCAGCTTGAAGATCTCATTTTCCTTCCTTAAACCAGTGACGTCACTGGTTCCAGAAAGAACTACAAACTGTTTACCCCTCGCCTTTCCCCCTGCACTTCAGGTGAGCCAGCGCCATGTTTGTTTTGAGAGGACTGTCTGGCTCTAGTGGACCAAAAACCTCTTTGCTGAAAACCAGCCATATTAAGAGAGAGAAATGTTCCGATGAGACAGGTAAACATCTTTGGAGATCCAGAAATAGGGCTGGGCGATAATACTTCAAATCAATAGCACAATAATTTAATTTTCAAATCTTGATAATAAATAATGGACGATTATTTATTGTAAACTCTTTTTTCTACACTGCTGCACTACTGAGAAATTTTTTTGCAATGAAACGTAAATAAACAGATTTTACAAAATCACACTGAACACGTCATGATGATGTTTAACTTCGCCCAAACCTCATTTTTACTTAACAGCACTTGAACATATCACAGTGCAACTCAACACAACCTTGGGGGAAACATTTATCAAATTAACTGACATGAGCAAGATCACGTCGGTTCAGAGTTCTTAATGTCAGTTTTTGATTATTTTTGGGTAATGGCCCAGCTCTACCCGACAAATACTGTTTTTTTGTGAAGTAATGCATCCTGGTACATGTAGGCACTGCAAGAACGCCTGTGTGAGCAGGACAACTCAGAAAACTCAGCTTTCCCTGTCAATAACCTTTTCTCACTCAAAAATGCAAGCTGAAGAAGATGTGTCACTTTTTTAGTTCATCTGATGTGTATTTAACAAACCATAGGAGAGGAGAGTTACTGATTCACTGATGTTTTCCACTTACGCAGCATTTTGCACTTTCACACACTTCCAGGGTTTGGCTTTCTTAAACTGGACCATCCCTTTCCCAGCCTCTCTTTAAAAGCAATTTTTCACGTCACTTTCATTTTCTGTCATTGCTTCAGCGCTCATCTCCACAAAAGAGCAAACATTTTTGAGTGAATCTCCATGACAACAGTCGTTGGGTGGTCCTGCTTTCACTGACGGGGGTGTTCCTAAAGAATCTGACTCTAAGCCCTTAATTCTTTGATTTTCAATATTTCTTCACAAAGGATCGATTTTTGTTCTGTGCAAAGGTGCATGTAGGCTCTGCACCCACAGGGTGGGTCGCACAAAGGTTTTCTTTCCCCTATAAAAAAATTACAGGAAATGACTAGAGAGGGATTACAGAGCAATATATCATCCAGGAGCGTCCCCAGACCTCCTTTGCATGATGGTGTTGTCATTTTTTAAAAAGGTGATACAGACCTGTTTCATGTATTTAAGTGAAATTACATGAGATCTGCATTTAACACCATATTATGACAGCAGAATAATGGCACTCAGAAGGGTATAATTGTGCATCACCACTGTTATTTAATCCCTGCATCACACATTTTCTGTGCAGACAGATGGGAGGTATTGATGTTTTTTCAACCGATGCATCAACCTCCAGTCCCAAAATTGTTAGAGATCGAATTATGTGAATTGCTGTTTTAATTAGTATCTGCTCAATTTAGGCACAGAGTGGCGCATCATGTTAATTTGATATTATTATTCCATCATAATGATTGCACTGAAAGATGATAAACAACACTGAATCCCTACTGCACTACTGAGTTCTTCTTCTCTTTAATCCTCTTTTTCTTTCCTTGTTTTCAGCCATAAATAGCTGACTTCAAACTTGGGTTGTTTTCTCTCCTCCTTGATGCTCACTTTACCTCCTTTCGTAACAGTGCAGTGCTTGTTAACTTTGCGCTGCTCCCTGCACTCTAAACACATGACGAGCATCTTTTTTCAGCAGCTTGTTCTTTGTAAGGTTTATAACACACTCCTCTATACACAAACCCTCTCTGCCACAAGCGATTATCTTTCAGCACTGGTTTTCTCCTGTTTTTGCCCATTTTGTAGCTTTGGTTCATAAGTAGGAAGGACTGTCTATTTTTAACTCTGTATGTGACAGTCTGGTAACCATGTCCCCTGGCACAGCAACAAACGTGGAGCACTGCGAAGCACAGCAGGGCAAATGTTGTGAACACAGCTTTGATGTACGACTCCTCTTGTTTTCCGCCGACTGGAGCAGACAGAGAAAAACCTGAGGTGGTGGTGTGTCTGACAGAGCAAGGCAGATATAAGGACATAAAGTATCTGAAACAAGGGGGTCACTTTCAGGTCAAACAGCAAAAATGTTGCATAGCTTTAAGATATTGTTTCCAAATAAACATTACTCAATTAAAATCATACAAAAAATAAAGAAGCAAGTGTGCTTAGCCAAAATGTAAAGATGACAACTGTCCTCTCTAACAACCTCTTGCTAATTTTTTAAATGTCAGCAAACTTATTTACATAACTCAGTGTTGTCATTAATATGCTGCCTTCAGGTTGTGCATAAGGATTTGTTCTTGACTCCAAATGAAGAAACTTGTTGTTTCTGAAGGTTTCAACCACATCATGTGGCTTTTCTCAGTGGATGTGGTTGCTTAGTTGTCATTTAGAAGTTTTAGTTTGTCAGAGGGTCTTTATGTTGATTTTTAAGTTTGTGATTATGTATTAGTGACATTGTGAAATCTAAACACAGCAGTCCCTCTTTGACAGGCAGTACTTATTGGAAGCCATCTGATCAGTGTGAAATGCTCATTCAGTTGTCTGACAACACAGAAATAAAAATGAGATGAGTAGATTTCTGACCCACATGCCTGACCAGGCAATAAAAAAAGAATAAACAAACATAAATGTTGGACCCTGCAATATGTAATCACAGAGCGTGGGAAAGGACACAGTGAAGGTTTAATGGGAAGCCAAGCTGTGTCCCAATCCTTAACATAGTAGTGATGCTCATTTTATTTTTGCTCTCCAAAAGAGAGATATTTTGGCTTTTTCCTGTTTCTAAACCTTTATAAGTAAAAAGAGATCTTCCCTACAATATTTCTAGATGTAAACTATATTTTCAAAATGAGCCCAGTATGTTTTTTTCTCTCACCAAGCTTTCAAAGTTTCTGCTGAAATATGGAGGAAAAAAACAACACTCAGCTGGTACTTTCCTTTTTTTTCACTCTCACCTGAAGCAGGGATGAATTCAACAACCCC
>JAQLOL010000005.1:8882251-8894382 GCA_029783665.1 Naso thynnoides | reverse complement strand
AAAACAACCCCCCCCCCCCCCCCCCAAACACAAAACAACTAAAAATAAATAGTGCTGCAGGATGTGCAGAGAACAAGAGATGGTCTATGCCATATTGACCATTTTTTGACTGGAGGCAAGAAACATTTTCACTCTGCAGTGTCCTATTGATTTGGAAACTTTACTTTGTGAATATGAGCAGTTTGTGGGTTCAAAGAGACAAACCGAAACAAGCCCAGCATCTCATCTTTTCTTACACCCAATGTAAGTCAATAAAGTCAATTAGCAAACCAGTGACAAATCTAACAGGAGCACTCAGCAGTAAGAGGATACATTAGCTGTAAAAGTAAGAAGTGATCAGATTTTATAAACATCCAGTGTATAAAAGATGCTCTTCATGAATGAATGCTCTTGGCAAGTGAGGCATAATGAGACTACATTCATTTTACATCTGCAAGCAGGGTTGGCAACGGAAGTCATGCAGTATCATGATTTTTTTAAGAATCAGTGTCATTTTCTTTTTTAAACTGGCTACGACTTTTTAAGAAGATGAAAAAATCTTAACAGCTGGCCAAAACCATTTCTGAATGAATCTGACGAGAGCTGCAGCTGTCACCAAAGTCTGACACGTAAATAAGGAAATCAAAGTCAATTTAATCATTTCTTCATTCTGTTTGTTTTCACGAAGGAGACTGAATTATAAAGTGGTCGCATGAAAGTAGCAAGAGATAATTAGTCACAATATAAACAAACAATGTGCTAATTATGCATCCTGGCAATGAGTCCCACGTTGCTCAGTGTGCTACATTACAGTGATAATGTTTGGATGACACTAAAATAGGGCTGAAAATTTAACTAGACTAGATTTCTTTATTGTGCAAAGTTAATGTATGGGTCCTTATGTAAAGACGTAATTAAACATGAAGAAGTACTGCACAAGCAGAAACACGTCCAAGTATCAAAAAAGCATGCACAAGTTCAGAAGTTTAAAATATAGTGTTTATTAGTGCTAACGCTCTGATATCCTGCTTGTTTGCTAATTCAAGCATGACATCTTTCCAACCATTAAAATGCCAAGGCCACATAAACCCAAGTTCATAACAAGGACTTTGGCAGGGCAGATGCCGTATGGAGCCTCCACCCAAACCCCAGCTTCAGCCACAGCCGATGTGTGACACACTACCCACTATATAGCTGTTTAATTAAATGATATTCTTTAAGATTTTCATTTGATTAATAGGGGGGTATTGGCAAGGACTTCATGATACCATACGAATCACAATACATGGCTCACGATACAGTTATATCACCATAGGTTGCGATATGATGCATATTGCGATATTTCACAAACATAGTTCACTGAAAATGAAAAAAAAAACAGTTGAAATACAAGTTGCTGTGTATGATCTGGGTAGTCTTAATACAATTTTATTCAAAATTTCCTTTACAAATTTATCTCAATTATTTTGGAAAATTACCAAACAGACTGATGTAGCTGCCATAACATCAAAACGAGAAATGAAATTTAAGTGCAGTCTTGCAACTGGAAACTGAAATTGAAAACATGAAAATAAAGTGCTTAAGTGTTCTTTTGTGTCACTGAACTTTAGGGGTGGGTATTAGCAACAACTTTATGATAATCACAATCGATGCAGTATATCACTAAAATAAACATTGACATATACTGTGGTATTGATTTTTTTGCACAGTTCTTTTAGTTAACATTGGTTAAGTCACTACCTATCACAGAGTGATTTTATTTTGAAGTAAAGGCAATAATAGTACTGGAGTTTTAATAGTAATCATTTACACTGAAGTGATATTATTATAGTAATGCCATTACAGTAGCGCGTTACAACTAAATACTGCTGATGAAAGCACTTGTATTTGCAGCATTGAAAACTAGGATCTGGGTGACCTGTAGTGACATTCTATCGCTTAATCAGTAGCAGCGCACAGTTAGTGATGCCTTTTACGTTAGTCAGCAGGGGTTGGTTTGCCCAACTTACTTATGTCTGACCAGCATTGGTATTTTCATTTTCCGTGAGTTACATTTTCAGATCAATGCACAAGGAAAAATAAAAAGGAAAAAGAACAGCGTCCAGGCAACAACAGTTCAAGTACAAGTACAGGTCCAAAGAAGAAGAAAACTCAACGTTCTGAAGAAGGGAACAGGCTATGTACTGATGTCATACAGCTGACACTGTTTTGTTTCGACGTGAACTCTGGGATATGAGGTACAAAAGCCTGCAAATGCAGCTTATCGGCAAAGGTGCCATCAGAAACCTATTCAGAGGAACTTATTTGGAGTTCAGAGTTTGTTGATGTTAAGTATACAGACAACAAATCACAACACAATAACTATGATGCTGGTACAAGTGTTTGGAACATTACAGTGCTTCTCTTATTTATATGAAGCAATCTACACAACTATGAGGTGACATTAAAAAAAAAAAAAAAAAAAAAGGCACTTCCTGACAAACGCCTACATGTTGACCTGAAAATATTTGATCACTATTTTCCTGCCACCCACAGCTACCTGTTAACATTTAATCTCTGGCCCATGACAGAAAGGCACTGAACAGTGGGCTTCTTCTGTCTTTCAAATTAAAATATAAACTAGAGATGTGCAACTCCCATCCAGGGATGAAGAAGTAACAGCACTGGTGAGTTTTTACTTTTAAATTGGCTTTTACTCCTACAAGCCTCCCATTACGCTTCACTTCTTCACAGCCATTACAACTTCTTTCCTAACTGACGTATCCAGCATTTTAGTGGAAAGCAAATACACGGACAGTGCATAAACACAAACTAATTCACCCTGAATATTTTTAAGGGTCAGTGAGCTGAAAAATTTGCCTTGTTGTATTTAGCCTTGCATAAAGTTTTGGCTCTGTTTGTTCAGGTTTTGGGATTTCTGAAACCACCACAACACAACGGAGATTATGGAATACAATCTTGTTTGTGGTGCTCAAGGCAGTAAAAACTCCGATCTGAAAAACTCAACAGCAGTGTCGATGCCCCAGCCAGTTTGGATAACATGCAGATTATCTTTTAGATCTTTTTTGGGAATGAGTATGAGCATGGATTTAAAAGAGGACTGAAATAGGAAAAACAAAGTATTAGTGTAAAAAAAAAAACCTTCCTTGAGGAATGGATTAAGGGGTTTTATTCTCAAACATCTAACTCTACGCTCCCATTCAGGAAATCCTTTACATTACCATGCATCTGCAAGGATCCCTGCAAGCAACAAATGGCAGGAAGAGATTTTCTTTTAATGAGGTGACATGGGAGGTAAACTAACCAAGCTGTGTCTACTGTGTGCAATTGTGTTGTGTGCATCATTTGCATCTCTGATTTAATTCACTGTGAGCTTCATGTGTGATGAGTCTGGAGGCCAAACCACCACACACAACCTCATGAAATGAACTTGCAATCCCCTAACGGGCAGCTAATTTCACATTCATACTGCCTACTCTCTAGGTAAATGGGGAAAGAATAAGGGCCCGACCGATATATCGGTTTACTGACATTATTGGCTGATATCGGCTTATTGTATATACATCGGTATATACCTGCAGTGGCATATTTGTTCTTCCATAGGTGCCAATATTAAAACCGTTGTTTAAGGCTAAAAAAATACTTGGACTAGTGATTTACAATGGTGTGATCACATAATTTGTCCAGCAGAGGGCGGTCCCTTATTTAATTGTTAAAAAGTGAAGTGTTTACTGTTTGGTGCAATGATGTTTGGAATTAAGTTTGTCAGATTTTCTCATATTGGAATTTTCTTACTCCTTAATATCGTTATCAGCAACAGCCTCAAAAATCACATATCAGTCAGGCCCTAAGAAAGAGTATGTTGTAAAAAGAGGGGGTCATTCCAATATTATTACTAGTATCAGAAATGCGTCCGGAACAGCTAAAACTGCTGGATTTGATATCAACGATTACACAAATCTATGCACCAATAATATAACAAGTAATTTAATTATATACAGTCCTGCTACTTCCCAGCAGCGACCTAAACAGATTTTTTATTGCAAAGTACCTTGTGTTTCTTCAAGCACATCCACCACATAACATCCATACAGAGTTCGTAGTATATAACAGTAAAAAGGATTATAAATAGCATACAGTATCAGCAGTTACACAAATTATTGAGAAAAAATTATTTCTTAGCATCTTTAAATATCAGGTCTTGACCAAGTTCCATGTGGAAACTTGGTACAGAAATGTTCCTCCAATACTCTCTTAACCCCTTCCTGTGTATTGCAAACCACTGTTGACTCTATCCAAGCTTGAAATTTACCCTCTCTTTGTACCGTCTGCTCCATCCGTCTTCTCTCTACTCCTCCCTCAGCTATATGGACCTGAATTATTCTCTTTGATCAGGTGCTACCTTGAGGCTCCCATGTGAAAACATTCTGACGTACCAAGAGCAATGCAAAAGACTGGTTCAGCGCAATGTAGACCTGTTGAACAACATAAAACCCAACCCCTTAACTAAAGATATGGATCATTTACTAAGGCCATTTACTCTTAGGCAACTGCTCAGTGGATAGTCACAGTGAATTTCTCAGTAGTCTGCGACACAAAAAAGAAAAAGGCTTAAAGCGGATTACACAAACTAAATCTTGTAAATCATTTCCTACTGAATGTGATAACAATCCTGATATGCCCCACACCCGTATCTTTATCTTGACTCTGAGTGCAGATACTCACATGCAGATATTCAATTTTTTCACTTTTAATTTGTTTTTTCCACACCTCTGCAGAGTTTGCATAAAAGCTATAGTGCAGAAAAGGCCTTGACACCACAACATGTATGCCATTAGCCTGTGCTGGAAGTAAAGACTCCTCGACGGTTAAATGGAAATTTTAATTGTGACCTGTCAACTAGTTTATAAGCAAGACAGCACTCAGAAACCCATCTAAATTGAGCACAATTTAATGTATAAGGTTAAAACATTTAAAAACAAAAGTTTTGCACGTGCTTTGACAACAGGCAGTTGTTTTCGGAGATGAGTTGCGTTATGTTTTTGACCAGTCAGCATCACAGTGTCTGTGGGTTTGAGTGGCAAATGTTGTAGTAACTGTCTGCTGACTGTTGCTTGTAGTAGTTCTCCTAGCAGGTTTACGTCCAAATGTATATATGAGAGCTTCTGCGTAAACAGGTGACACACATCTTTGTCACTTTGATCCTTATCAAAACGTTACTGCCAGACTGAGCTGATTTTACTTCAAGCTGCCATCTCTCTGTCACCCCTAAAGACGAGCTGAACTCAAAAATGCACTTTCAAATCTTTTTTTTTTACCACATCCCTGCTCCTTTTTTAGTCAAATTTAGAAATGTATTACAAAAAAATAACAAAAAAATGAATTATTTCATATTTTTAAATTAAAGTTTGCCACTTCCAGCTTTCATTTGAAAGAAAACTCCTGGGTCCATGATGTCAGCGTTGACTAGAGTCATTACTGGTGGAATCATTTATTGATTCAACAAATTATATCACACCAATCCACCTGTCAATAGAAATGTAACGTCCGAACAAGGTCCCACCCGGACTGGGACACAAACCCTGGACCTCCAGTAACAGAGGCAGCAATTAGCCAAAGGGCCAGGTCGGCTGCAGAGCAGACATGCAGCTGCTGTTACCTGTCACATAAACCTGTAAATATTAAATGAACTAAAGCTATCTTGGTGTTAAAATTTAGCAAAGCCCAAGTAACGGTTGCCAAGGAGTAACAGCACTTGCTATTAACACTCCAATCAGATTCCTCCAACTTATGTCCCACCCCTAAAGCCTGTTCATTGGTTGTTTTACTGTTTGAATAGCGATTAAATCACAACATGGTAGTAGATGATCTGGAAATGGGCAGTTCAGTTTCACTTTTCCACTTGCTGGAGTGTGCAGGACGTGGGAGGAGCAATTGCCTGCAGTGAAGGCTGGCTGCATAATATTGAGATGCAACAGTTCACCAGCATTCCACATTGACTAGTGAAGAAGTGGGTGCTTAAACGTTTAACTGACTATCCCTAGGTGTCATTTATTTTTTATGTTATTGGGTTTTTTTCAGCAAACACCTAAACATAAGCCTACCAATCAGGGTTATACAACATAAGCAACGGCTGCCACCAGACAGTCTTGTTTTAAGCAAATAGAGAGGGTGAAAATTTGCCAAATGTTTTCAGAGAAGCAAAATATTTTCTTGGACACTTTACCTTAATATTTATTTTCTTAGAGTGACTGTTTTTTTCCATGGCTGATTAAAAGCAACCTAAATTTATCCAAGTTTTCCAAGACACATGAGAACTCTTTCCAAGGAGCATAAGCAGAGAGTTGTTGCTGGTAGCCTGCTTGTCTTTCTAGCACATGTTTGTTTGTCCATGTTACATAAGCTGGTGTTGATGTCAGAACCACAGGGAGACCAGAACACAGGCATGTGATTGGTGAAGGACAAAAAAGCCGAGAAAATATACAGAGCACGGTGCTGTGATTGTGGCGGTGGTGGAAGGAGGGGGGGATCGTGGGGTTTTGGTGTGCTCCCTCACAAAAATTTGATGTTTTCTGACTAAAAACTATGCATTTTCAAATATTTTTGGAAAATTATCATTACAATATTTATTTTAGAAGGCACAAAGATTGTAGTATTTGACATACTCATGTTAGCAAGACAAAAAATGAAACAAATACGCTCACTACTAGGGCTGGATACCATTAATCTGGCACTCAGAAGACAACAGCAGCAGGTATTGTTTGTGAGCTGAAAATTTAGAGTTGTAAAGAAGTTGAGATTCAAGAATTGGTGAGTTTAGTTGGGTGGCATTAGAGGACGTGGAGAAATTAAAAACATTTCTTGAGCAGATTTAAAGAAAACGGGTTGTTTTTCAAAGGCTCATCAAGTTATTAAAAAGTTCACAGGAGTACTGTTACAAATGTTGAATATTTATCAATTTAGCCTCAAGTGTTGTTTGTGAAAATTCTAACAGCAAGTTCAACAAAAGGAATGTCACCCTCTGGCTAAATGCATCCTACTATGGTCAAGAACAGTTTTTCCTGACACCTCTAAATCATTTTAACAACTTAGTTTTCTTTTTGTCCTTCAGCTAAGGCCCAAAGAAGGGCTGCACAAGTTGTTTATCTCCATGCCATCATGTTCATCTCTGTTTATCACTTTGAATGATAATTTTAACTGTTTGCGCACTTGCTCCTTGAGCTTCAGAGTTCCCATTTTGGTTTTCTGCACCGTAGGATTTCCTAGCTTGACATTTACCACATATTTAAATGTCGCTACAGTTATTTAGTGTGGCTGGAGCAAAGGATGGTATTTCTGCTTCTCTGACATGCAGATTATATCACTCCCACAACTGAACTGCTGCCACAAAAAACACCTAAGCACCACATTCAGGACGCATCTGCCTGCAGCTCTCCATTTGCTGCCGAGGAAGACCGAGGTCACGCTCAAACTACCGCATTTCTACCCAGCCAAAACAGAAGATAGGATAAATAGATGGCCTGAAGCATGTCTGTGTGGATGTGTGTGTGAGAGCAAAGAAAAAAACAAAAAAACAACTCTACAGGCAAAATTCTGTGTGTGCAGTCCTGAATTCTCAGGAGAACCCCGTGGCTCTTTGAGTTATACATCTCATAAATAAAGCAGGATTTCCTTCAGCTGCAGCCGTGTGTATGTGTGTGAGAGAATACAAGAGAGAAAGGCACAAATGGATTACAGGAGGCCTATCATACTGCCCCATTCAGCAACTGAATCAACTCCCAAGCATGCAATAGCAACACATTTCACAACAAATAATTGGAGACATGTTATTTTTATGGCCTGCATGTTAAAACTTGCATGAACTAGTGATTCCACTTGATAATCTGTCTTAAAATATTAAAGATATTAAGTGCAGATATATCAGAATTGAGCTGTTGTTTCCAAAGCATTAATCTGTCCTCATACTGATTGCATAAGCACTGAATTATCTGCCGTGACTACTAACCAGACTGCCATTACATGACTTTAGCTTATTGTTGAAGAATTTTTATATTCTTACGTTTTTTTATACACCACACTGAGATATGATAAGAGCTGATAAAAGCTTAAAGAGAGACATTTAGGATAAAAATACCTCACATCTATTGCAGTGACTAGAATATAGTTGTAACCTTATCATTATACAGGTCAAGGATATTAATCTCAAACTATGTGCAATAAAAATATGTTACAAGCCAATATAGAATCAAAGAATAATAGTGCAATGGTGGAGAATCAGAGAGTGAAAAAAGATCAAAACTACAATTCAGAAGGGGAAAAACACACTA
This sequence comes from Naso thynnoides, assembly GCA_029783665.1. Lineage (NCBI taxonomy): Eukaryota > Metazoa > Chordata > Actinopteri > Acanthuriformes > Acanthuridae > Naso > Naso thynnoides. Next base: position 8,886,076 of record JAQLOL010000005.1, on the reverse strand, counting down.
TTCGTGCATCTAGAATGTGGGACACGTCAGGTGAGAGAAACTCATCAAAAATTTAAAAGCCATTCATCTGGGGGTTTCTTTGTAAAAGCACTACAGCTGCAGATTAAAGACAAAAATGCTACTCCTCCTCGAGTGGCTGTTCAGTCAGGAAACAGCTCTGCATTCATAAACTGATGTGGGCTGCATTTGGTGGGGGCGTGATGCTTCAAGTACTGGTGTGGCATTAAAATATGGCAGAGGAAGTCCAGTAATAGTAATAGATCTTTGAGTTTGAAGGCTCATCCGATAGCAAAGCACTGAACACACCCATATAAAATACTGTGAAACAGCATCTTAGAAGGCTGTACAGTACTTTATCATTGGTTGTAACGATCACAAAGTAGAATACAAACAAGGCTTATTTTTAACTTTTTGAGAGAAAGCTGTATTAACACTCTCCACTGTGTAAATGAAGTTTCTACAGACCAAAAAATCTTACCATCCAATATTACATGACAGAAGGCCTGGCACTTCAGAGCCCTCTGCACACCACTGGGTGTTAGATATGTAGCTTTTACCACTTGTGTCTTGTCAAGCTCATTGTGCAACTCTGACAACATTTTCAAGCTCCCGCTTTGTAGAAGCAGCAGAGCTGGTGGCAAGTTTTCACTGGAGTTAAATTCCATCCATATAATCCCTCACATAATGCATGCCCCGGCAAACACCATTCATATGCCTTGGGAACAACTTTCTCACTTTAACTGTGCAGTGTGGGTGCCTGAAACACAGCGATTTCTCAATCATTTTGCAGAGAAATATTTTGAAAAAAAGTTCCTAATTCTCTCCCACAAGCCTATGTAACATGAGTCATCAATGTTTGCTTTCAAGGGATTGTCATGATGATGAAAATATAATTATTTTACTTTAACATAAGCAACTGGCCATCCAGTACAGGCCTGTAGATCTTGCAGCCCAAGGGTTTTCACACCAACAAGTTGCAAATCAAGTTTACTTTACTGATTCATGTCTGGTTGAAGGTGTGCCAATCATGGAGTCAGCAGCTTAAAACCTGCAGAGGCCTCACATGTGATGGCAAAGTCATACAGGTCCAATTTCAGATCACATTTCAAGGTACTTAACCTCTACAAAGTTTATCTTTACATACAAACCTCAAGGCTGAGGATGCTACAGATATGATTTGTTTACATTGTTGTAGAAAACATAGATTGAACAACATAATTTGAATTAGGGCAGTCGGGCAGTGACTATCAGACACTACAACACTTCATGGACGCACCACTGTTTGCTTACCGGAAAGAATTCTAAGGAAGCATAAAAACCCCACAGACTGCAGGACAATGAACCCATAAAGGCCAGGAAGAATAACGCCTTCTTGGCCTTACATGACCTCAATGAATCCCCGTCCTTGTCCAGCATCAACTCAGACATCTAGAGCAGCAACCCTGCACAGCGAAGTGAAAGCATGCACTGTTGTAACAATTTTGTGCAAGAAAGTTTTGACAGTTTTACAGACCAGTCGCATTTTGACGTTTGCACATTACATAGCACAAACTGTGCACTATTTGTGAAAAGTGAAATAAAAATATTTTGTCCCTTAAATGAATAAATAATTTTGATACATAATCATGGTCCCAATATTGCACAAAACAATGGTTATTATCGTTTCTGCTACAATCATGGCACCTTGTTTCAAACTTGTGGCTACAGTCTAAAAACTACATAAGGAAAAGATATTTAATGTTGATTAAATCTGCATGTGACACATTGAAATAATATGTGTATCACACTTACTTTGCACACTAATAGCTATCTGAATCTTTTGGTGGAGACACTGATCTAGAAATTTTTAATAAGCCTGGGGGCAACTCATTACTCTATTAGTCTTGTTGGACTGCAAAAACATACCACCCACTATGAGATGTGGTGAGGCACAATAATAGGACATGAGTCAAAATTTTAATTTTGGCTTGTCATCATGTTGCTTTTACAATTAAGATCTATAAGATATAGCTGATATAATCTTCCACGAGATGATGCTCATTTCATCTTGTGAAAGGGAGGGGCAAGTTATTTTAGAAACAGCAGCTGTACTAGCAAATCTTACTGGACGGCTCGGGCACCTGCGCGCTGTGGGTAGAGCGTAGGGGATCGCATGAAGCCCCGACGTGCTGCTGCTGCTTCTTGGTGAGGTTCACTGCTAGTGGGTGAAAACAGCTGGAAATAAGAGTCATGGAAAACAACATGGGGGTTAAAAGTGCATACACAACTCAGGATTCAATGCTGGGAGTTAACAAGGAGAATGAAAAAATAATTTTACTGTTATTTAAAAATCAAGAATAAAAAGAGTTATCTAATTTTGCAGGGTTACCTGGTCTTTTTCAATTAACATAAACATTTAAATAACTACAACTGAAGCGACAAAGCTGTCATTGAGATTTAGAAAACCAGGATGTATGTCTGAATATCAAAAATGTGATCGCTCATGAGGGAAGATCCTTAACAAATGTGAACCCTGGTGTTTACTAGTGCCTTTCTGTGCATCCACAGGAATGGTGAGAGACTCTTAATGAGGCTAAACCTCGGAGGACGTGTGTAACGTGGGCTGTGATGCTCTGAGGGAAACTCAGAATATGGCTCACTCTGTGAAATACAGATAAACAAAGCTCTTGTGCTCAGGGTGAGATAACTTAATGTTTGCACACATATGGTCGGTTTGTGCATCACAACAGCCAAAGGGGGGAATGTCCACTTAATTACATCAATTAGAGCATAAAGAGCCAGCTCCAGCCTCCACTAAAAACAACATGATAGAATAAATACAAACAATAGCTCAACTCTTCCATGAGTCACAGAAACTCCAACTGAGCACTGAGCAGAACTACTTTGAGTTTGACTCTCAGCATGTTAATCTGGTAAGAAATACTCAGATCAATGCATTCCCTGTAATAAAAACAAAAAGATAATGACAATATCCAAGAACATAATCTGTCATACTAAAAGTGTGTGTGTGTGTAGACGTCTATTAGTCATGTTGTGGGGACATTAAGCTGCTAACAGTTACAGTGTGAGGACTCACCTTTCCTATGGCAATCAAATTCAAGTGCCCACAATGTAAATCAGTAAATATTAGTGTGAAGGCTTAGGTTAAGGTTAGCATTACGGAACTAGTGGTAAGAAAATTAATTTAAGTTAAAAAAAAAGAAGTCTTCTGATATGATGGAACACACAACTGTGTGTCCGTGTTTGTGTGATATTCAGGCACCTTCAGTCCCGAAACTTCTGTCCAAAGCTTACACTCTCCTGCTACGAAGTGTTGGGTTTCACTCCTCTCTCTGTCTCTCTTCATGTCCCCAAGTACTAATTTTTTGGCTATGTAATATGAACTTCACACGCACACAGAGAAAGTGTGGGTGAATTTATAGTCACATTTCTATGTTGAAGGAGGAGTTAAATTCAACTCAAAACTGTGATCTCCCTGAAGACTTTGACAAGTTTACGGTCTTACTCATGTCTCTTCTTTTGATTCAAGAGTAAAAAACTTAAACTGGCATTAGAGATCAGACTTAGCAGATCTCTCCATTAATGTACCATCCTTCCAGTGATTCCCCTATATTCATTTTACAGCGGGGCTCCCCTGTTGTGGAAACTTGCGCCCCGCTGTAAGGTTGATTGATTGATGGTTTTTGTGAGAAAAAAAAGAAAACGTAGATAATGCTGGAAGGAGACTAGGCGAGTGGAACAGTAGGCCCTCTGCCTACCATCAATGTCTTGAAAGGAGAGAAATTGAAAATGTATACTTTTTTTTTTTTTTTTTACACAGTTTTT
>JAQLOL010000005.1:8872070-8882151 GCA_029783665.1 Naso thynnoides | reverse complement strand
CCATCGCTGGCGGGCCTGTCGTCATCACGTAAAGCCCGCCAACGACTCTCTAAATACATAGAGCGCTGTGATTGGTGAACACAAACGGTGTTCAGGACCTACAAAGTCCTCATGGCTCGTTGCTGGACGTACTGGCTGAGCAAATCTATTTGCTGCCGCTAGAGTGCGTCCAGATTTCTAGGCTAAGTTTTCTATGTTACCAAATTCAATTATTGATGACTAATAACTATCTACAACAAATGTAGTTCGTAATTGTGGTTTGTACTTAGGCCTCAAGAGCCATTAACAGACAGACACACACACTTGAAACATCCCAGCAGGGCACAAGTGCAGATGTTTATTTCGTTGCATTATGCACCTTCATTTCTGGATGCTGGTAAATCCCTCATACTGGCCTTCTAACCTCTGATCACCTATAATGTCATCTCAGGTCTTGACAGATCAATCTGGATTTTAGAGTTAACATTGTGCATGGGAAATTCCCTGTGTGTGAAACCCCAACACAGACAGACAGAAGTGGTGCTCCCGTAAATGACACTAAAATGACACTAGTTCTTCATTACTATTTTAGTACAAACATTCACATGTCAGTGTGAAGGGAAATTTCCTCCCTAAATGGAAATTCAACCTGCATTTGACACCTGGGGCTTTTAAATTAGAACCCTTGGTGTGGATTTGTGGACCAAGTGTAAGGCTGACATACTTTACTACCACACTGTAACTGGCTTTATTCCCTCTCAGGTCCCTCCATCACTCACGCCCCTTCCCCTTCCTTCATGTTCTCCCTCTCAGTGTCCAAGGGTAGGATTAGGCCCCGTGCCCAGTGGTGACACAAGGACACTAGAGCACAACAGACTGTTAGTTCAGTTGTTGGGCATGAATTAGGAACTCAAGCCGGGTGGCAGAGGAGGGAGGTGAAGAGAGAGATGAAGGACAAGAAAGAGAGAATGGAAAAACTAAAACAAAAGAGAATGCTCAGAGCACACAACTGAAACTCTAGACTACTGATAGGCAGCAGAAAGTAAAGTCATAGCAAACCAACATGGAAATTATTGGTTTAAGAGTCAGATGCTCAGGTCTTCAAGGGATAGTTCAGAATTTCAAAGTGGGGTTGTAAGAGGCACTCATGCACAGGCAGTCTGTGACCTCCTGCAGGTGGCCGGGGTGGTGGTGGTGGGGTGTCGCTGCACTGGAAGTCAGCATTTATAAATGATTACCTAAAACATCAATATCTGTTCATTTGTACACTAAATTTAGGATGTATTCAAGTGTACTTCCTCCGTACATTACTACGCCCACTCGTGTCTTTGTGGAGTGATGCGGTGCGTGGCAGAAGCCGGCACTGTGGCTGGCTGTTTGAGGGAAGTGTTTAGATTTGATATGTGAGTTTTTACATGAGCACACATTTTAAATTTCAATGTCACAGAAAGGAAAGAAATCGGGATTATGATTAATATTCGACTGTGGAGGCCTTCGTTACTACTTTTCAACATTTTTTAATTAAAACAGCAGATTGTCATTTCTGTGCACAGTCTATTAAAGCAATCGTGTGAATGGGTTGCGTTGCATGGCGATTTTAATGATGCTCCTTAAGTTTGTGTTGGTACTAATAAACTTGTCAGCACAGAGCACCAGCGCTAACACTGGAAGAAGTTAGTCTGAAGCCTTGCATATGCTGGTTAATGGTCACTGTGTGCCTTCTGCCTAACAACAGCACAAATCCTCTCTCTCTGTCTAGATCATAAGGTCATAGAAAGAGGGTCCATTGTCACAACTGTATGAACTGTGAGTTTAATGACAACCCATTCCCCAGATTACAGATCATTACAATGACAATGGGATGACCTTTATCTCACTACCAACATGATGCTCTTTGAGAGTATGACTCTATGTCTGCTGACTGTCCATCTGTCCATACACTTATTAATTCCTTCTCTCTTTCTAGACAGATTAGGATTTCCTGAGGGAGACAAACATAATTCTTTTCACAAAGCTATAACACCAATGTTGACAAAGCTTTATCTTCTGTGCATGGTTTCCCCTGCTGAGAGAGCAGCTAGTCATGAACATATAAACTGTTACATAATACTGTTGTGTTATTTTTTGAAATCCAGACAAAAATTAAAAATACGCAGCTGAGGGCAGGGACATGATAAAGCATTTATAAAATTTAAAAAAAGACTTTAAAAAAAAAAGACATTCCGAAAGCAGGTCAATGTGATGACAGTCTATTGAGGCAAATTTAAAGGGATAATCCGGCGTGTTCGTAAGAGTTGGTAACATAATTTTAGAAGTCAATCTACGTCTGAATTTCTTTAATTTGTGGCTGCTTGAGGCTCAGCAGCAAGAAGAAGAACTCGTTGAACATGAAGATCAACTTCAGCAGCTCCGACTGTGTGTCATTACAAATTTACATCGCCAACTGCTGGCTTGGCATGCGTACTACAGGGCTTTCGATTTTTCTAGAAAACCCGAAAATATTTTGAAGACGCCAAGGAAAGACCTCTCCGATTTTAGTGGGGCTGCTCTCGTGTAAAGGTGGCTTAAAACTATTCAGAATTCACTTTCCAACAGAAACACAATTTCATAAGGGTCATATTTAAGGGGATACTTTAATCAACCCTTTCCTCACATTTAAACAAAAGATGAATTCATCAGTTCTTGAAACTGAATCTTAAATTATTTAACTACCAATGACATTCTTTAAGTATGAATTTTTTATCATTAAATTATCAGACTATTAAAATAATAATGATTATCAAATATGCTAGACTCATAATACCTTTTGCATACAGTAATAAGCCCATTTGTCCTTTGATAAAAAAGACTCTGTCAAGTTCACATTAAAGAAGACAGCACTGAAGATAGAAAAAGAAAAAATACTTCTTGTTAATAATGTCCCTTCCCACAAACTCCTACTCACAACAATAGATGAACAAAACATTGTGTAAGCACTGTGTTCCATGTAATCACTAACAGTGTGTGAAGAAGAGCAAAGCAATTAGTCTCAGCTCATAACTGCAATCAGATACAGAAATGACAAAGAATTGGGCTTGTTTTGCATCTGTAAAGATGTAGCTCAAATGACACGCTTTTGTTGTGTGTTTGATTACAAAGTGTTTTTAAGACAAAAAAATCTGTTTGTTATGCAAGTGATGTCAGTCAACAAACAAAAACAAAAATGGAAATAGGGCAACATTTACACACTAAGCAAACAGGAAACACACAGGTTTGCTGAGTGATGACTGCTGAACGTCAGTTTCAGTTTACATGTTCAACTTTGTAGTCTATTAACAAGTAACACCAAGACCAAGCCAGCAAAACCACATTGCTAATCTGCCCCTACCTATGATTTAAATTGGTAAAGCACATTTCTATTTCAAGATCAAATGCATCACCACAAGTAGACATGGCTGCTCTACATAACTACTCAGCATTTGATTTTGAAATCCTGTGTTTTTTATTTATATCATACCTGTACAACCAACACTCAAAACCTTGTATGTATGGATACAGTATAATTTCACAGAGGACGGAGGAAACTAATGGTTCTGCATTCTGTATTTTAGACGAGTATTTCCATTATGGAAATGTTACTGATTAATTTTCTAGAAACTAATCAGGGTTAAAAAAACAGCTTAAAAAGGTACTTTTATGGTAGAATATACAGTGTTCAGTGGATTTGGTTTGTATGCCCATTCTTGAGGAGCTGTGCTCGGGAATCAACCCCAGATTCTGAGCCAGGACGCCAGACAAGAGTACTGACTGCAGATAGACCTATACATGTTTTGACAGTGGGGGAAACCCACACAAACATTGGGAAACATATAAATTCCACATAGAAAAGCTCTGACCCAGGTGGGAATCGAACCCAGGACCTTCTTGCTATAGGTCAACAGTGCTAACCAATTCACTTTTCCCTAAAAATGTAAAAAACAGGAATAAATTAGATAAACTCAAAGTACTATAGGGTCTGTACACTGGTTTTGTGAATGTACTTAGTTACTTTTCAACACTTGTATCAGGGGCTGTCACACAAAAACTGCTGTGTGTTCCTTCTCATCTGTTATAGTTTTAGTCTGATTCAAAGATGCTGAAATCTTGAGATTTTCAAAGCAATTTAAGTCAGACTTTCTCTGCCTTAAGAGTTCTTATCTCATGACGTAAGACAGGAAGTTTCGGCAGTACAGGCCGAGCACATTGTTGGACCTGCGTTCCAACATACCTGGCATTGCAAGGCGAACCTTGTCCTCTGCGTTACCATGGTACCCTTAACAGAGGGTGTGTCTGCAGAAGAGGTGTGTCATGAAAGTGTACATAATCTAAATCCGTTTACTGCCAACCAAGCGCGTGAAAAAAAACACCTTTTCGACAGAGAACAAAAAAAGAAATTGTGAATTTAAGCACAATCAGTGTACAACTACCCCCGACAAGCCAGTAAGACAATGCACCCCATCATCTATCGGGACTGGTGAGGAGGATACGAGGTGCAGTTACCACGAGGAGCCACTAGAAACGTTGACATGCTCGGCATATGGCACCAGTCGCCAATCTGTGGTCTTTTGGCAAATGTGGTTCATTATATAAGCTACTGCGCTAATAACTGAAGCTCTGACACACGCCATGCACTCCAGTAGAGAGAAAATGACTTAATATGTTTTGAAATTAAGTAAATAAAGAAGGTAAATGTAGAAAATAAGTCAAACAAAACAGATGTCTTGCAGAACCTGCGTGTGGGTTGCTGTAGTAGCCTTCGATTACAGGCCTTTAAGAAGTGGCCCCGTGAAAATTTTGCTAAATGGGTAAGTGGATAAATATAAAATAACCTTTTTAGTTGTTAAAAAAGCCAAATTAAACCATTTTAGAGTGTGCCATTTCATAGTGACAAGAAGAAATGCCAGGTATGCCGAGGTTCTCGCGAAATGTCTTGTTAAACCATATCAGAGTGGACAAAGACCCAGCGTCAAATCTACAAAGTCAGAGGAGCGAGCTGCGTTTTTTTAACCACAACTTTTCCGACTGTTTGTGAAAAAAGTATCCGTGAAAAAATAAATCAAAAAGAGACGTTTAAACAGCGCTGTAGTATTCAAAAGAGCCAGTCCAACTAAACCAACTTCACACTGCTCATTTGCGGTTACAGGCTTACCTTAGTGTTCACTCCAGTGAGAATGGGCAAACGGCGACACACTCAACACGCCAAAGTGAGGACTCCCGTACCAAACAATAAGTAACTAAGCACGCCTAAAAGCGACAAAAATAACGTTTAAATCCACATATTATTGGGTTTCACTATTTTTCCCTTTCTTTTAAAACATGGACTGGGCATGGACAGCTCGACCTACCCTCGCTTGTTTTTCTGTCGCAGGCTAACTGCCTCCACATCGATCACTCGCATCAAGCTAGCTGGGAGGGGAGATCAACTTCCGTTAGTAAATTTCAAAATAAAACACCAATTGGGCAGCAGCGAGCCCATCACCAGCAGCTACAACACCCATACTCTGAACATCAGAGGAATAAAAACAAAGATGTATTCACATCGTAAAATTGCCTAATATCTGTGGTTTAAGTAAAGAACTTGTTTAAAATTATATAAAAGAAAAACAGAATTACTGCAATTCCACGCTACAATCAAATAGTCCAATAAATAAAGGTACTGTAGCCTATAGTTAATAGAATAGGCTATAATACAATACCCAATTACAATCAAATAAGTCAAGCACTAAAATAAACAAATAAAAATACTAAAACATAGTGGAGGTAGGATAACAAGATGCTGAGCTAAAGATTTTTATTAGGGTAATTTTCAGTGAAGTGGGAAGTGAGTTATAAGATGTTTCTAATTCTGCAAGAATGGGCTCTTTTAGTGTTTAATAATTTTATAGTCTATTATATCACTAAAACCTTAAAAACAGAGACACTTAAACAGTATATCAGTGTTGCAGCTTGTCATGGCTATTTTGATTTTTTTTTTTAATACTAGGCCTAATGGTTAGTTTAATCTAATAGTAAAGTAGATTTTTATGAATAGCCCTATCATGTGTGACTCTTCAGCTGAAACAGAAAAGAAAAAACAACTATGGGCTCACTAAGCTGTCTGATAGGCTATAAGATATAGAAAAGTTTCTGTGTGATAACCCAATTTCTTTTTATATTTTCACATTAGGAATGTGAGCAGTTGTTTCCTACATCGACCCTTTGTTTGTTCATCCTGTGGCCTTTGCCGCATGTCATACCCCCTCTCTCTCTCCCATTTCCTGTCCAAAATGTCAGAAAAAAAGCTTTAAAAAAAAACCTCAAACAAACAAACAAATAAACAAAAGATGTGAGCAGTATAGACCATTAAATCTTGCAATACAGCTGCAGCCTAGATTTCTTTATTCACTTTTCCTCCATTAATGAGATTTGATGATGAGGATGATGAATATGATTGTTATTATTGTTGTTGTTATATTAATTATTATCAATATCGATTATTTATTATTTACATCTTTTTAATTTGGCAGTTTTTATAGCCTACACCTCTCAAGCATTCACGTTAACATTAATTGAAAAAAAATATTTTTAATTTTTACATCATTTGATTTCCGGTGCGATCCTGCGGTCTTTGGCGAGCTTGATCGCCGGTCCCGTTAGTGACGTCACCAGCGCCGGGACTACAACGCTAGGGAAAGGGACAAATTCTGGGGGACTATATCGCCCTTTGTAGATGACAATAGGAAGTTTGCATTTGGCTGTGCATATTTACAGATGATTTTTGAGGAACTCGCGAGGGGCCACCGCGCCTCACTGCAAATTCTTCCCATACATGAGATGAACTGTGCTTAACTCATGACACTGCCTATATAATTCATTTCATTTAAAATCTCTCCAATCACAGCAAGTGGCAGAAATGTTAAGGTTAAACATTCATGTTGTAGGAAGCTGTTCAGCAATGAACAACAATGAGCCTTAAAACTCTATTGGGCCTCCCTGAGCCCCCCCACCCCCAAAATAAATATATAACTAAATAAATAGGCCTAACTGACTAACTAACTCACTAAATAAATACATAAATAAATATTTGGACAGTCTAACTTATGACCAAGTAGCATAATTGGCCTAACAATCTGGTTTCAACTAGATATGCTTACTCCAGTTCACATTATATAAAAGTAAGATAGACTTTTTTGGTGCTGCGCAGGAAAACTGAAGAAGTGGCCTACAATAGATGCAAAATGACGTAACAAGTAAGCACATAGAAGGAATAGGGGAAGTGAAACTAGAATACAAGCACTGACTATAACAGAGCATGAAGAATAAATGTGGAGGTTTCCTGAAATGTACATTACATGAGTAAAATATTCAAAAGACCAACGTTATATAAAGCAGAAAAATTTGATCAATTTAAATTAGCAGCCTTTCAGATGTTTAGATAAAATGGTCGCAGTAGGTTTCAGAACAACAAAGACATGTTAAATAGACATGTCTCATAATGAACAGTGCTGAGGGTTTATCATCAGAGAGAAATTAAATTTAGCCTGCAGGAGATCAGTGCTGGCTCCTGTCCTCGTTCTTATATTTTCCAGTGACATGCAAGCTGAAGTACATTGTAGAGTATCGTGGTATGACTGATCGGCTCTACATATGTTCTGAGGAGATGAGTACTGGATGAGTAAACCTTGAGCCAGTGACAGTGAGTCACCGCTTACATGTAAACAGGTTATATTTTACTACTTGGCAGTAATGAGTCAACCTTATTTTTATATTCCAAGAATAATGACAGAAATGTACTGAATAAAAAGGAATGCTGATTTACGTTTGAATAATAAAACCTAGAAAGGCACTCCTTTGTTGTTGTTTGTTTGTTTTTATAGCTTGGTTGGTTTATTTGTTGGCTGAATTTATGTTGCTGTTGTCTTGGGGGGAATATCTTAGATCTCATGTTATTGTTCAGATCAGTCATAAACTCAAATGCTAATACATATCGACAAATATGAGAATGTGAGAAAAAAAACAGAATTTAGACAATGCTGCTGAGCTGTTGACTCTCTATTTATATTTATTCATGTTTCACGTAATCTTTCAGCATTATTTCCCTTTGTGACAATGTCACAAAACTTGTTCTTGCATTTATTTTCGACAAAATCAATTAGACCGCCACAGTTCGTTGAGAATGCTGCAATTCCTCACAAACACCAAGACAGTGGAGCCCATGAAACCGGTGCTTAAGTCACTGCGCTGGCTTCCTGTGTGTCAAAGGATATTTTAAGATTACTTTACTCGTCTATGAAGCACTAAATGGTCTTAGGCCTAAATGAACCTCTGATTTACCTGTGCAATATCCAGCCCCTTCAGATCGTCTGACAAGATTAGTCAGAGTTACCAGATCAAAATAAGCAAGGTGAAGCAGGCTTCAGTTTTTATGTTCGCCACTTTTGGAGCAAGCCCCTCAGAACACCTCAGTAGGGCTCCATACTTGCATTTATTTTTATTAGATAATTTCAATGCTTTCTTAGTGTCTAATTTTAATGCCTTTTTTATGTCCCTGTAAACCCCTTTGAATTGCCTTGTGTCCAAATCATGTTAAATACATTAACTTGCCTTTAACATTTGTAAGTCAGTTTAGATCATGATGTTTTATCTCTCAAACTGAATACATAATTTAACAAGTTAACATTAAAGATGACATAAAAGTTGAACTTATAGGAATCCACAGGAAACAGTATAAAATTATTGGCTTTTTTCCACTGACTGTCTTGACATCAGCGTTGCCATTATTAACCAAAGATTAAGAATACACCTAAATGTAACCTGTAAACCAGAAGATTAGGCTATGCCTCCGCCATATCCTTCTTACCCGACCTACAGGTCCAGAATTTGCTCCTCACATGCACACACCTTTAAATTTAGTCTAAATAAATCCATTTTACTGATGTATCTTACGTGCAACATTCATCTCTCTAACTGTTGAGGTTAGGACGGAAACACAGATGCAGATTCAATCACTTGTTCCTTGTTGTACAGCGCCGCCATGTGTCCAATCCTTATTCCTACACTAGAAAGAGGAGAAATAAAATGAATACTTGTGAACATGTTTTGCTACTCATCTGATCTCTTGGTTTGTGAAACTAATTTGAAAAATTAATGGCAAAACAGCACTTTTATCTCTTAAGTAAAATATAAGTAGAATTGTTTAAAACAAAAAAGGTTCTTGAGCAGACATTTGAATCAAGAAGTGTTGAGTTTCCCATCACAAGGGGGCAGAGCATCCCCGGCAGAAACTCTAAACACCATCTCCATCATCATTTGTGCAGGTCTCACATGCCAACCTACACTGAATCATTAGTGTCAGGATGTTAAAATAACAAACCACTGATCAATGTTTCGCCCCCACACACCCGCATGCTCACAGACAACTCTCATGCACTCACACATCAATTAGATTAGAAAGTAGTCAGACAGATAAGTGCAAGCACATGCTCATCTGAAGATTCACATGTTTCAACACTGAATAGGATAATTGGAAAGAGCTGAGGTGTTTATTCTACAAAACGTACAGCTGATGTTAAAATTTGTTTGAATTTCATTTCACCTAACATTGTCTGTGACTGACAGGTAGCATTAGACGATATAAAAACACAACTGTTGTATATACAAAGCTGCTGTTAAAGTGCAAAATTGTTGTACTTGTTAGTCTTTCATACCCCTCCTTTCTGAAGCCTAAGGAGAGCTTGACTTATTAATCAAGATGGAGTAACACTTGTCAACACTTGATTTGCCACAACTATGATCAAGATGTCTTCCATTTCAGATCCATGCCCCTCATATTCTTGTGAAATCACCCCACTGAGTGACTGCTGAGAACCCTGCAGCTGAGCGCAGCTATAGTTACAACGCTGATTAAACTGGATGATTATTTTGGCAGAGAGGCAGCCATCTTTAAGTCCACACCTGATTGGAAGTGATGATGTATGTGTTGAGCCAGCAGCTCCCGGGCTATCTTTGCTCTCCTGTGTCCTCCAGTGCAGTGAAACCTGAATCCCATAAAATGTAAATGTGTATGATGAAATATAGGTCTGTGTGTGTGTGTGTGTGTATTTGG
>JAQLOL010000005.1:8827514-8847867 GCA_029783665.1 Naso thynnoides | reverse complement strand
CTGAAAAAATGTAGCCTAGAGATTTTTGTACTCATACAAACCCCTAGTTTTTGCTGTATATCAGGCATTTCTATCAACAGAGGAAATAGTAAGCCAAAGGAAATTAATAGGAGTAGGCCTATACTAGATGGATAATTATAACTGTGTTACATTTTTGGCCTTACTGAAGAAACCAGCCTTAGGAGCGCCTCAGGTCTTAGTGCGTATCCTCCCCAGCTCCACCCTCTCACCCAAATATGGTCACTGACCCAAAAATATCCACAAAAGCCACACTTTAGGCTTTTAAACAGCACTTCACAATGCAAATTCATTAGTTACATTGGTTGTGTCCACTACTTAATGAGCAGTCTGTGTTTTAAACTAATGAAAACAAAATTATAAATATTAAAATTCATTTCTGCTAATTTATCACCCCTTCACACTGGTCCTTTAACAGTGTGTTGTTTTTATGCTGTCTGTGTAAAAGAGCCCCTGTAAACAAGGTTGAGCCACATAAAACACTGAGTGTCTTGTTAGATAATCAGGAGATCTGCAGCTCTGTGATCTATTACTCAGTGATAATTACAAATGTGAAACAGTGAGAGGAGGACTGACGTCCCTGTGATGCTGATGCAGTTATATAAACCATGGGATCAACCCACAGACGCAACATCATTGAGAGATAAAGTCCCACAGGACAGTGACGTGCTGCTCACTGGCTCAAATGAGGTTGATGATTAACTGCTGAGCTGTATAGACCCACACGAGTGCATACATAATCTATTTTCTCCACCTACCCTCACACAGTATGTGTAATATTTCCCACATGAATAGAAATACACACATTCACACACAAGAGTAGTAGACTGCACACCTGTGGTACAGCTGCCTGTCTCATGTTGACTGAGCAGAAGCTTATTCTTGGGTAAATCTTCAGACTCTGATGCAACCGCAGTCAAACAAAGGCATCCTCAACACACGCGCAAGACAACTCTGTTGCCATGGTTTCTGCCTCCTGCTTATGGTGCAACATGTGCAAGCCTTGATGATGTGTCGAGGTCATTCACGTATTCGAGTCTCAGATATGACTCTCCCAGGTGGGTTGAACCTTTGCAATAAATAAATACATATAAAAAGAAAAAAACAATAAAAAGACAATATTACATAAGGGTCACAATCACAAAAGCAATGATGATCGTTCAAGAGATACATACAATTTTTTAAATTATATTTATAATATACTAGGCAAGATAACGTAAACAACCGTTGGAAATACAAAATTACACATCAATGGTGGAAATGAAACTGAAATGGAACAATAGAATCAAATCGAAAATTTGAAAAGCATAAATATACAATGAATAAATGAGTAAGTGAATAAATAAAATAAAAGGAAACAGAAAGGTAGCACAAAGGAGCATGGCATGAAGTATTAGAAAAGTAATATTTGGCCTTTTTCTTCTTTTTTTTCCCCTATGACTTTCAGCGACTTAAAGTAATTGACAAAGTTGTACATGAAGGCTGTGAATGAGGCAGAGCATCTTCCACCTGCAAGAATGAATGTGATATTTACCCGGTAAGATGACTAGATGAACAGAATCTGACATGCTTGAATCCAAGTTGTCCATGAGACAGATGATATCAGTGTATGTAAATGAAGGTATATTGTCCATTGTCAGTGATAACCAATTATGTACTTCACACCAGAACAATATAACATGTGAACAGGTTAAAAAGAGATGCTCAGTAGAAGAACAAAAGACACATGGATCCACTGCAAATTTAAATCTCTTGTGCAAAAAATCATTGACAAGGTAAACTGCTGATATTATTTCAAAATGAGTCTCCTTTTCTTTGAGAGCAACAGGGCAAGTTAAAAAATAGCCTGTCTCCTTAAAGAGGTCTCTATATCATTTCATCAATAAAATGTCTTTGTTTGAAACCAGGAACTAATATCCAACAAAACAACCTCAACAATTTTTAGTGTGGCTAAAATAGGATTAAATTAAAAAAAAAAAGAAATCAACAACTGCATAGTAATTTATATCAATCGGAAATCGGAGTAAAGGAATAGAATTGCTTTGTTTGTTTGTTTTGTAATCACAGGAGCATGTCTGTGATGTATTCTTTGAATATCTGCTGTCGATTTTGTTGTATCTAAGTTGTAACAAAGCAGTTTTATTGAAGATACTGATTTTAGTATTCAATTACCTAACAGCAAAACATGTCCACTCAACCCGTGAACAAAAAACCCCGAAAACTCGGTAAACCAATTCTGCGGGAAAAAACACAAATCTGGCAACCTTGGATCTGTGGTGACGTCAGGGCGCTACATGTGGTATCTGTTTCCGTAGTGTAGTGGTTATCACGTTCGCCTCACACGCGAAAGGTCCCCGGTTCGAAACCGGGCGGAAACACTCTTTACATTTGTCTTTGAATGACACTGAGCCAACATGCTCCAGGACCATGAAACCAAAGCAGCTAAATGAAATTAAGTCATTATTTTATTTTATTTTATTATGTACAGGGACTTCTGCGTCCGTGGCTTGTTAAACTGTGAAAAAGGCCTGTTTACTGTTCTGCATTAGTCACTGTGAGATAGTTCATTGTCAAAATCAAAACACACAGGCCTACGTCTTTGAGAAAATCTACGGTAATTCACAATAAGAAGAATAATGTTATCAGTAGACTATGCTGTGGTTTCCACCTCCTGCTTATGGTGCAACAGTGCAAGCCTTGATGATGTATTGAGGACATTCATGCATTCGGGTCTCAGATGTGATTCTCCCAGGTGGGCTGAACTTTTGCAGGAACTGAGAAACAAGAAGACCCATTAAAGGGAACAATCTCCATGTTTAAGGTAAACTTCCAGACCCCTTCCTAAACCCACAGCTCCATCTTAAGAAATTGTAACAATGAGATGTCATAGTGAAATCACAACTGTTACAATGTGATGTCACTAAGTCAAGGGAGAAATTGTGGACTAATGTTTCCTCAAAATGCAAAACGGGCACAGATAGTGGCTAAAGGAGGCAAAGGGCTACAATTGGTCTCTTTCCAGCAAACACATGTCCTGAACGGGCACTGTATCAGCAGATCCCCCTCTCCTCACTCCTCTGAGGTGTTGTTTTTGCATTGAGCACTGAATAAGTATTAAAAACAAAATTAGGATGATTATAGACATCCAGAAAAGTCCAGCCAAACTGAAACAAGCTCATATTAATGTGAAGTTAAGATGAAAGCCAAAATGCAAAATTCAGTGTCAATAATCCATTAAACAAATACAAAGAAAAAGAACTAAGATATAGATGTATCAATTTGATAGCAGTTTTATTTAAGATACTGATTTTACTATTCAATTACGTAACGGCAAAATATGTCCACTTAACCCGCGCACAAAATAACCCAACAACTTTAAAGGTAACCCAATTCTGCAAAGAAAACTGCAGACCTGGCAACCCTGGATATGTAGTGACGTCAGCATCTATTGCGGTATCCGTTTCCGTAGTGTAGTGGTTATCACGTTCGCCTCACACGCGAAAGGTCCCCGGTTCGAAACCGGGCGGAAACACTCTTTTCATTTGTCTTTGCATGACACCGAGACACAGTGAGAAAATCTACGATTATTCACAGTAAGAGGAGTAATGTTATCTAAGTAGGCTATGTGATGGTTCAGTCAAACAAGGCAAAGGAAATGATCCCTTTGGTGACATTCTTGTACGAAACATCTTATAGGACACTGCACAATGTTGCTGGTTGTTGCCAAGCAACGAGGTGACCAGACCCAACATAACAAGCAGCGTGTATTCTCTTGGTCTGGACCACTTTTGTTTACTACTTTAGACTTTTTTAAGACCTGGGAATTAAACTCATGAAACATGTGTGTATTTTTTAAACATGAATCTACATTTCAAAATATCAGGTTATCATGATCATCAGTGCCTGTTATTGTTAGCAGTTCTAATCCAAATATTGACCTCAAATGACATTCTTTAAAAATTGTCTCCAGATCAAAATAGTGTAGGCCTATCACACACATAAAACCATATTTTGTCTTAATGTCACACATGCAGGTGGAAAACACTTAACGCATTATGTTTTAAGGTCTAGTCTCTAGTAATTATCTTCTGGTAGGCCTATAATTAATAAAGCAATTTATTAATTGAAATGGGCTAAATCTGCTAGTCAGAGAAACAAAAATGAGAGCAATGGCATGAGGTAGCAAAAAAAAAAGAGAGACTGTGTTGCCTTTGTGACAATAAAATTAAACTACCAGTTAATAAAATGCTTTACAAGTTGAACTTTAAAAGGCCTACTTTTTTTTTAAACAATAAGATGCAAATTATGTCAAGAAGACAATGAGCTGACTTGCCCTGTAGGGGGCTCCACCTGCTTGGTCTATTTCAGTAAAACAGGTGGTTTCACGCAGCTGCTCAAGGACTGATTGAAAAAGGTGATAAGAGACAAACATCAAATCTGAAATGTTTGCCTCGAGCCTGAAAAAAATCTACTAGGCAAGATCAGTTGAAATGCTAGATGTCTATTTAGTAATTTCACGCAAAATTTAGAAACAAATTCACATGAATAAGGTGAGGCAGGCTGATGTGTTTCATGTGATATTATAATCTATCCAGTGATGTTAAAATCTTTTCATCGCGCCATGGCTGAGTCTGTACAACGTGTTCTCCCATTTCCAGAAGAGTGTGTTTCTCTCCCACACCTGTTTGTGTGTCAGTCTCTCGTCTGCTACTCTCGCCTGTCCTGTCTGCATCACTGGAGGACAAGTCACAGCAGAAAAACATCTCACATACACTGAGAGCATCATCACCAAAAACAGGCTGCCTGTTTTGCTTCTGAGCAGCGAGTGGGGGATTAAAGCAGTAAGGCAGCACATCTTTAAGCACTAACCAGACACAAGCAACCCTACCTTCACGTTACATTTGATGTCAGCTTTCACTCTCGTCCGCCGTCGTCTTTCTCCGCGCCGCGCTCGCGTGCCTCTCCTACATGTCGCGCTTTCCCACAAATATCCCACTTTGAACATTTTACTGCCCTGTCGATCGCCATCGTGCAGCCTGCCGAGGATGCTGACGCCAGAAGAGCAGGTGGCCGCGGATTTAAAGGAGCGATGCGGCAAAATTTCCTACATTTATTTAAAAGGATGGAATATGTCAATTTAAAATAAAAAGCTGCAGTTTTTATAGGCTAGGCTTAGTCTGTATTTATTGCTAATAAATACACAAGTCATGATGTTAGACTTTCTGTGCCAAAATACTTTAACTCACAGTATAGCCTACTAAACAGCCGCCCACACCTTACTATCAAATCCGCTCTCCAATAAATTGCCTATATAAATAAATAAATACATAATTGCTAACAGAAAACAACAAGACTAATAATAAGAATGCTAACATTACAAATAAGTGGCTCATTTCTTGCAGATGATTTGATGTCAGATTTCTTCGACTTCTGTAAAATACAAAAACTTTTGCACATAAGAGGGGTTTTTTTGGTTTTGGACCATTTTAAGGGTGATTTATGTGCTACAAAAAGTCACCAACAGCAAGAGAAGATATTCATATTTACAGCATTTTGAATAAAAAAAAACAAATAATCATCTTGACACACTGACCCTTTCAAAAATTTCTTATACTGTAACAATATTCAAAAGACATTTGTTCTTGTCCTTAACCCATGCTAGTGTTATGGTAGTAGCCTAAATTGAATTACAAGTTCATTAAGTCATTGAGTGTAGTGTAGAGTCATATATCATGTTTCATTAAAGCAGCTTTCTCAAATAAAAATATTGATCTGTTTTCATTAGCGTCCTCTTGTAGCCTCCTTTAAAATTCAGAAACATGCACTAACTGATTTGTCCAGGAGGTGGCAGCATTGTACCAAACATCATTTTGGCCTTTTGTTGTCCAAAATGTAACAGACACTTCTGTGTTGGTATGTTTAGGTTTTCAGAACAATTCGTAAACTTTTCATTCAAACCTATTTAAAGTTGCCTTCCCTCTTTTTAGAGTGTTGAGTGTCCATAATAATTGTAAGGAAACAGCTTATTCATGACATTTCCATATTGTACTTTAAAGAGGATGTATATCACACATCGGAGGTCGTAGTGATGGTGAGTCCATATGTGCAAAATAACATCCACAGACAGTTTTTTGGAAGGTGATTAAATTGCAATTAATTTAAAATCTTTATAAGAAAACTGGTGTATTCTCAATCTTCACACACGGCTACATTCACACACTTAGCATGCAGGCGGAGACTCTTTTCAGGCATGCTTGTCTAAATTGGCATCGTGCCATGTGTTGAACATGCCCATCAAACGAGTTCCACTCCAGCGGCCTGGCACATGCATGCTCGTCACGTTCAGTGGCACCCACACATCAAGCTTGCTAGTGAGAGAATTAATTTCCCTGTCCATTATTCCACAGATGTTTGCTTTAATTTCTTCCTGACGGAGAGACTTTGGTGCTCCATCATTCAGCAGAAAAAAAAAAAAAAGCAAACACGGGCAAAGTGAAAAATGTTCACCACTAGATCGGAATATTCAGCAGAAGCAACAATATTGACTGAGCCTTGTGCAGACAGTGTTTGTGTTACACTTTAACACATTCACATGTAAATATACTGACATTTCAATCACCTCATCAGACAATTTTAATATTTATTCAAGCTCCTGGATGCAGGTAGGAGTGGTGTGTACCACAAGTTTTCACACTGAATGAGCCACAGTGTGTTAATCAGTGCTAGACTTTAGTGGTTAACCACTCTCTACAGTGTGACAATAATTAACACCAAACAGAGGAGGCTGATAATGAGCAACCCGCGGTGAAATATTTGTAGTTCAAAACTTTGCTGTTGTTGAAGAATTCTTTGCATCTGTGCAGCTTTGCGTCTGTTGTGAAACACAAACAACAAGCACTGAAGAGGGGATTATCATGCAATAATTGCTTTATGTAAAGTACCTCTGAACACGGCTTTAAGAGCAATTATGAGCAATTATATTAGCAGTTTTTACTGGAGGAGGTAATCGCATCCTTGTTGTGAAAGTACAAACAAACCAATGCTCTGAAAATGAATTATATTAAATCTAAGTAGCACATATGTGCTTGAGCTCTGTCTACGTGTTTTTGCTGTCAGCAGAAGCACAGACATGCGTGAGCTTTTCACTGACAGGTTTGGGGTTCAGGTTACTGTAACATCATCAGCTTGCACCTTCAGATCCCAGCATTAATATTCCGAGAAGACACCTAACGTTATGCGATGACAAAACCCTTTAAAGAGCTTTTTATCCTCCAATTCCAGCCTTATCTCCCATCTTTACATCGCTAAGCTTTGAGGGGATCACATTGCAATCCTGCAAGCTTAGATTTTGCCTCCATTTTTTTTACCACAGAACCTGGGCTTTTTGCAGCTCAGCGGGAATACATCCGTACATACATATGGGGAGACGATTACAGCGAGCTTTGTTGCCACCTTTCACCTCTGTGTGACGTGAGTGTGGCTGCAGAGAGCACAAGGATGTTTACCTCCTGTGAGTGACTGTGATTGTTTTTCATGACAGACTTCCGTGTGTGTGTGAGAGTGTGTGTGTAAGACTTTTAACTGTTTTACATTCAAGTGAGTAGTTAACGGTATGCTTAGTGTTCCACTTCATATAGTAAGTCAATAAAAGGAAGGAAACAATGTTTTTTCTGACTAAATGATGAAGTTAACAAGTTAACTCAGGAGCAGGATCACACCTCAGCCACACCCCTGATCACCTGACAAGCCTACTCATACTTGTTCAGCCCTTCTGGTCCTGTTTGCCTCAGATCTCTCGGCCTACCCACCCTTTTTTGTGTGTGTGTGTGTGGAGGGGAAAGGAAGACCAGAGTTCCCCACACTTTACAAACAAGAATTAAAAAATGAGGTAAGTATCCTTAATACATAAAAAACAAAAACAAGATACATAAAAAACAGAAACAGAAACAGAATAAACACGACAAACAATAAGAAAAAAAACAAAAACAATAGCAAAACAACAAAACGTAAACTAACAATACAAGGTAAATACTGAACTTATACCTTCCTATTCAATCTAGTACATACATCTCCCTTGTCTCATCCCAGGTACAGTCCCAGGGGTCCTTAATCAGCTCAGGCAGCAATTCTCCCGAGACGGGACCCCCACGCTGAGTCTCCCTCAGCCTGGCCATTAACTATCTCTCCCGGACCATCCTAGCCGGAGATATCCTCCTGCCACCTCCGCCCCTCCCCCTCAGATTCACTAATCTATCATCTACATCCTATTCCTCTGAATCTTCATTAAATCCTCTCACTGCATATCGTTGTGGCGGGGACCTTGCTAGTGAATCAGTGATTAACTGATCCATTCCATGTTCTACATGTGATGCTGCGACTAAATCAATCTAAAAATGTTTTTCTTTTGGCATCAATAAACTTTGAAATATGGTACAATCAGCACTGTGTGAATTTATGCAAGGAAATTTTATAAAATAGGGATTTTCTGTGTTTTTATCAATGTGTTTTTCACCATCTACTGAGGCACTTTCCAAACTTTGAAATTTAAAAAAAAAGAAAAAAAAATCCAATGTTTATTTCCTGTATGTGAATGTTGATGTTCTTTAACACTTTATTTGTTTTTTAAACAAACATAGAATGTTGTCTGTTTTGCTGGTGGTGTTGGGTAGAGCGTCTGTGTGGTGCGATAAAGTTAATCTTGAATCTTAAATCTTCATGGGGTTTTTTATATCATCATGTTTCTGAACAACACTGGCGAACTGGGGGGTTGCTCCCCTGGTTTCCTGATGTTAGAAAAAATGCGGCAAAAGTGCCATCTTGGATGCCCCCATGGTGGATATAACATGATGAGAAATGCCTTCTAAGGTGCTTTTCCAGTCCACAAAATGTGGCAAAGTTCCCTCTTCAGTTCCTTTCCATTTGTTAAAATGTGGTAAAGTGTCTTCTAGGATGCCCTTGCGGTGGACAAAATGCAAAAAATGTGCCAGACAACTTTTTGGGTGCTGGTGCCCCATGGCATACAACCAGTGCCCTTTTTTACTGTTTTTGCCCCTGCCCCTCAAACATCCTGAGTCCGCCACTGCTGAACAATGTCACTTGTCTAAACCGAAGAAACACAGCTGCACTTTTGAGCCCCCCCTAAAAAAAGAAAAAAAAAACTGACAGGCTTTGATCTGCCAAATTATGCCTGCATCTTCTCACATTTGTCAGGTGGTTTCAGTTAAAGTGAGGTACAGAAAATGACCAAAAACAGCCTTTTCAAGGTTATACAGCAAAACCTCTTAAACATAGTGTCTAATGCTCTTACTGGGATCATAAGCAGGTGAAGACGCCAATGTGTCCTCCTCAGATGTTCTTGTCTTCCTTCAGCATATTGAGGCACTGAAAACTGACCTGGAGCTGAAGAGACTGACGTGCAAAGACTTATTCAAACATCAGTCCATTGATTCATACAGGCACACGACTATTTATAACCCACAAGGCCAGACTTTCCCTCTCCCCTTAATCCTGCCAATGTTCACCGAAGACACACACACACACACACACATTGCACACTGTTTGACATGTTTGTGAGCCTGTCTGAATGTGTTCTAACGGTAAAAGTAGGATTTATTTTGGCGTCATTAGAACTCATGTTGCTCCATCAAGAATCACATAAAGAGTGATAGAGAGAGCAGAAATTCCACTCGTTTGTTTTCAGTGTCAGTGTGCAAGCTTCTGGACAACAGCCAGTAAAAATAAAACATACTCAAACAGTCATTAAGAAAGTAGCATTTGCAGTAATAAATTAACTTCCAGGTTTGAGTTTATTCCTCTGTGTTCTCTCTGACAGACCTTTGACCTCCTACCAAGTTTCACCACAACCACTTCCTTCTTGGCTTTTTCCACACATCCCCTCATCGTCTTTATTATCAATAGGACATTTGGACGTCATGTGTGTTTCTGCATTACTGCGTCACGTTTGTGTGGATCAGAGACACACAGAGGAAACCCTGATTGTTTTTGGGAGCCAGCATCCCGAGCTCCTCACTGCCTATCTGCCAAACCCATCATCTGTGGCAAAAGATCCTCTGCCTTGTGTCACTCCATCTCGCTGTCACCTTGGCAACCACTGTCGAGGTGAACTGCCAGCTGGGATAGCCGACCTCTGTTGGCTGCAGTCCACATCACTGCCACAGGATGTATGTTGCTGGATGGATACGCAGCACAGCACACAGAAACGTGGAGGCAAGAGTAGACTTATGAGTTCAAGCAGTTTCAACAGACGTATCACAACCAAAAAGCATAAAAACTAGGATAAGCTGTTGGCTAATAGAAGATTATTCTAATTGACAATATAGAATATATGGTAATAATATAATGTAGCTTGAAGGACTGCGGCTAAAATTTATCTTTGATGGATTTGCCAATTAATTTCTCCATTTATCTCTTCATTTAAAAAACTGTTCATGAGTGAAAAATGACTATTTAAATGACCTACACCATAAGAATGCATTCCACAGCTTGTTGTGTTTCACAACACTGCAAAATTAAAGATATTTAGCTTATTATATAGAAAGCAAAGCAAATTAATCCTCACATTCAAGGCTACATTTACACTGTAAGCCTTAGCGCCTAGTTCTGACTTATTGCTCGGATCAAATTTTTCTTTTTTGTTTGGCTGTTCACATTATTTTTAAATGTGGCTTTTATCAGATTTCATTGTCATGAGGAATCAATATTAGCCTGCATGGTATAAAAGTAAGCATGCAGTGTAAATCAGCATTTAAGATTTCATTTATAAGACTGTTCAACTGAATGTCAGCAGGCGACTATCTGAATTTCCTTCGGAATAAATAAAGTTCTATCTATCTATCTAAGTTGGTTTGCAGTGGAATCCAGTGAATCTGTGAGCAGATTATATAATTAGGATGTAGAGAAGAGAGACACTTTTTTCTTTATTTTGGAGCGATGGTTGCCACTTTTACACAGAGGTGTATGTGGTTGCAGAGTTAGAGCCGAGAGCAGTGGGATCGTGACATGAACGGCTTCACAGAGAAAGATTTCCCCCTAAAATATCAGGATGTCAGAGGTTACCTTTGACTACATCTATCAGCGCCTCTCCACAGGAGTCTCACAGCAAGACACTCAGTTCAGGCGAGTAAATGTAGTAAAAGTCCCATGAATTCTGATGTGACTTTTCAGACTGAGGTCACGTTGCACAAAATCAGGTATGCATCTGATTTAGGAGCACATATGTGAGTGAAAAGATCTGCTTTAATGTGACTCCTGTGTGCTGCTGACAGTGTCATGAAGAAACAGATCTGAGTCACATATGAGCAAAAAAAAAGAGAGAGAAAGAAAACAGAGTGAATGTGACCTGAGAAGGCAGAACCAGTGAAGCTCCAAAGTTGGTTATTTCTGCTTAAAAATTGAATAAAACCAGCAATTTTCAAGAAATTTTGTCAGCCGACAGAATATTATTATTATTTATCATTTGTATATCAGTACGGTCTAGAAGCTGATAAATAAATATATATATAAGACCAAGAATATATTTTTTAAAGTCTTCAATTTTATTTCTTTTAAAGGTCTTTATAATATTTATTGGATAAATTGTGTATATCAGCTTTGATTCATATGAAACACACAATTTAAAGAATTGGTTTTGTTTATTTGTTAATATCTATAGAAAAGAGAAAAGCAGAAAACTATATATTACTGACTACATGTAACAATGACTACATTAGGCTATATTACTGTTAATAACACACTGCAAAGATGTGAAGTCAAATGATAGTGTGTGTGTGTGTGGCTGTGTGGCTGTGTGGCTGTGTCAGGAGGACTCTGAATATCTCAGATCTTAACGCAATTCTTTCCTTATGCCAAATTTATTAAATAATTCGTCTATTCCATGAAAATAAACACAGTGGGGGAAAAAAATAAATAGTACAAATCATCACACAAGAATACACAGCAGACTTGTATATAAACTCAAGGGAAAGTTTGCTATGAAGGAAAACACCACTGGAATAATTTCAAATCGCTCTTTGACCACCTAAAACTGTGCCACAAAGTAAAGTATCCACAGAAACACAACACAAAAGTGAGAAACACGTATGAAGGAAGATTATTGCTCAATAAAAACAACTTAACGCTGAATAAAGCGCATTAAATCAGCAACTCTCGTTTGAAAAGCACGGAGGCTTCAGCCCGGTCTCGCCTGTGGGACATCAGAGCCTGCAGCATTACAAGGGAACTTTTATTTTTAACTTTACACAGATATGGATAAAACTTTCTATTTGAACTTCTTGGCATCAGTTTGACAAAATTTCCATTCAGTGGGCTGTTTTAGTGAGCATGGACTTTGAATAATTTTCTCGTCAGATTTTAGTTCAGCCTGTCATTTCTGTTTTTATTTTTTGTCCCACATAGTGCAGAAAAATACCCGGCAATGCATAAAAAGTACAAATCTGTCCTGCTCTGAAATGAACAGCCCAACACTCTAGATAGCATCATTATTGTGGATCCTGTCCGAAGATTGGTTTGAGTTATTTTCACGTGTCGCTGTACATCCTCTTGCAGTCTATGGACGGGGACGGCGTGTCAGGAGCCATGCTGCCCACCTGTGAATACGCGTCCTCCGGGGTGCGAGGCAGTCCAGGCGGCGTCATGCGCTTCTCTTTCTGCCTGCGGTTGCAGAACCAGACCCTGACCACCTCTTTCTCCAGCTGCAGAGTGTCCGCCAGAGAGTTGATCTCCTGCGCGGACGGTTTGGGACACTTAAGGAAGTGGCTCTCCAACGCGCCTTTTACGCTCACCTCGATGGATGTGCGCTTTTTCCTCTTCCTGCCCTGCGTGGCGATCTTGTCGATGCTGGTCGGGCTCCCGGTCGTGGAGTCGGCCTCCTCCAGCCACTTGTTCAGCAGCGGCTTCAGCTTACACATGTTTTTAAAGCTCAGCTGAAGCGCTTCGAACCTACAGATGGTGGTCTGTGAAAACACGTTGCCGTACAGGGTGCCCAGAGCTAAGCCCACGTCTGCCTGCGTGAAGCCCAGCTTGATCCGTCGCTGTTTGAACTGTTTGGCGAAATGCTCCAAGTCATCCGACGTCGGGGTGTCCTCGTCCGAGTGCGGTTCGTGGCTCACTGCGTGATGCTGGTGCTGGTGCGCGTGGTGATTATGGTGATGATGATGGTGATGATGATGGTTGCTGTGGTCCAGCTCCGGGGACTCACCGCGGACCAGACCCGGGTGCATGAGGCTCTGCCCTGCGTGCGAGCTGAGCATCCCGTTGACTGTAAAGCCGCCGGGCTGCGAGTAAATGAGAGACTGTTGCTGCTGCTGCCCCTCGGTGATGCTGATGTGCGCTGCGGAGGTGCCTCCCCAACTTCCAGGGTGCGCCTGATGGGGTCCCAAATGCGGGGATCTGTGGTGCAGAGCGGAGCCTGAATGGAGGTCCTCCCTGCCGGCGTTCCTCTTTACGTCCTGCGGCTGGGAGCTGGGGGGCCACGGGGAACCGGCCTCCACTGCTGCCACCGCGGCCGCGGCTGCTGCAGCTGCCGCGTGAGGCAATGCTGTCACCCACTGGTGGGCATGGCTGAGCATGTGACCCCCGTTGCTAGCCACCATGGCTCCCTGCATGAAGTCACTTTGCACCTTCACTGAAGGGTCTCCTCTGTATCCACTAGACACCGTGGTCACAGCGGTGCTGCCCGGCTGCATGCCACCACCCCTCCGGTCAGAGTGAAGGACCGGGCCGGATAAAATCCTGCTGCTGGCTAAGTATGGACTCGAGGTAGCCGTTGCCATCCCCCAAAGCATATATCATAAAGTGTTTTTTCTCTTTTGGCAAGTTTTGTCCCAATTCAGTCCGAATTTATTCTAAGCCATGAATAAATTAAGACTCAACAGAATCGAAACTTTTGCGCTCTTAGGGGAAAAAAGCCAGATCACTCCATGGAGGCTCAGATGATCAGTGTAGTTATATTGCAGCTTGTGCGTGCTGAGACCCTTCTTAGCATTCCCGTGCAACAAAACAATCTTCAAAACTTTTCTGTCCCGGGAGCTGCGTCGTGCGTAATCCACAGATCTGGAAGAACACCTTCTTTGATCAGCGCCAAACTGATGAGCTGCTGGCTGGACCGCCCACTGATAACCTGCTCCTCTGATATTTACGTTCAAAGGAGATTAAATTGCATGACACAAATTTGGAAGCCTCTCGGTTGGTTACGCTCACTTCATCCGCTCTATCCAGTGCGTCCTCTACGGAACGAAGGAGACGAGCATGTGTTTACGTTGTGTCAAGGCTGCGTATTCCTCTCCGATCTCCATCCAATTACAGGAGAAGAGTCTGCAGAGCTCCCGCTGATTGGACGCACAGTCAGAGAGGAGTTGCATGTGTCAGTAGAGCCTCGGGTGAGCTAAGTTGTTGCTGCTGCAAAAAGGCAACAATAACCTACTTGAAAATACAACGATAAAAAGCCACAGCTGTCCGGTCCGCTAGTGTCTGTAATGACGAGCTAACATGAATAATTTGGAATAACAATTTGGATCCTGTGACAAAGCAAAACTTACTCCAAAATTATTATTATTATTATTATTATTATTATTATTATTATTATTATTATTATTATTATTATTATGACACGTCTTAAGAAACTTCTCTGGTTATAAAGCCACTCAGGTTGATGACAGGCAAAATAAATAGGCTACAGCAGGATTTGGTTATTTCATTTCTGATAAAGCATAGCAGTCGAGGCCTGTGTCAAGAATACTCAAGTCGGCTTTGGGAACACGGGGTGGGGGGTGGGGGGGTTCATACGCCTCTTGCATCTTAATGCGCTCTCCTTTTCATACCGTAAAGAAAGGCCACATGGCGTGACGCGCAGCAGTGCCGAAGGTGCACAAACACAGCCAACAGTTTGATTTTTCCGTCCTCAAAATACAAATAACAAAAACGAACCCGTTCTGTTGGATGGTTTTCACGCAGGGTCAGTTTATGTATACACTGTTAAATATACGTGTCATGCGGAATTTTCTACCACGGGGCTCTCTCGGATTTAATGGCCTTTAGAGAGTAAAGCATCGACTGAGGCGCCTGAAGTTTTGAGACTGGAGGAGAGAGCCAGGTGCAGCCCAATAAAGGTGCTAATTTATGTTTTTCAGAGGATTTGTCTTGGATCAAATCCAAAAAAGGTAAAAGATAAATAGGCACAAAAATGCTTTTTCCCCAACCTGCAGCATAAACTGAGACTTTTATAATAACATCAAAATCCATCTTCTGTTCAGCTATCATGTTTAGTGTTTTTTTCCTATTACAGGATTTAGTTGTTTTTTTTTTTAAGTAAGACACTTTTTAATATAAATATATGATTTAGCAAAAATAGGAAAAAACAGGTGAGGCACAATCTGTAGGTTACTGTTAGCTACTGTTAGGCTGTCTGAAGTTCTGTATGGGGATTAAACTGTATTGAAGTTCATTCAAGTCACAATAGAGTCATTGTGTGATGCAGATACAGAATTAGGTTACTCTCAAAAACAGTTAAGGGATCTTTAGGGTTGTTCTGTGAAAATGTTTAATCTTCTAAAGTAGAAGCTAATATCCAAAGTTCACATTAAAAAAAAGATCAAAGACCTTTTCTTGGTTGTGCTAAAGCTCAACTAGGTATCACAGACAGCATAACACAGTAATTTACACAAAATAGCACTGCATCTGCAACAAATAATCTGCTATATCTAAATACTGAAATTCAGCAGCTGAACCATTTTGAACTTTTGAATAACTCAGATTAGTTGTTATGTAATATTATATAACAACTTGAAGAATAACTGAGGTACAACTTAGTAATAAGACAACTTTTTAATAGTTTAAAGGGTGAAAGTATTGGCTTCCCTAGCGGTCAATAAACAGTTGAGTGATGATTTATAGGTTTTGTTCGTAAAATGTGACAATATTTCAGGTGGTATATTCTCAACAACACTTGGTCATAACTTCTCATTAATAAAGAGGTTTTTTTTTTCTCCAAATCCAAGTCTGGACTTATGCATGTTAATAACTTCATAAGCTTATTTTGGTCCAGATGTCCCGCCACTCCTTTTTTGAGATGGAAAGTGGCCCAATTGTGATTCACAGCGGTCTTCCCACACAAACTTAAGAGCTAAAAAACAAAGCAAATTTTCTTGCATCATAAAGCCGATTACCTGCAGATCAAAAATGTTTGGTTTAGCTTCTCCTTAAGTAAGTGAATTTTCAGTGACAATTTCAGTGCAGTGTGTGGCAATTACAGGCTCCAGCCTGTAATTGTCACACATTCTTAGAGTTACTTTGTTTTTGTGGTTTAAAAAATTTGCAGAACAATCCAAAAATGATTCAGAAAGCAGAGATTGGAAGTACATCCAGAAATATGAATCATATTATAACATAGAAAATACATCACTGGATGCTGTTGTAGATTTTATGAAAGATTTTGCAGTCTGAAAAGCCTTCAGTGGTACCTGATTGACCTGACTGTAAAGCCACGAATAATATACAGTATCTCAGCATGAGTAAACACTTTATTCAAACATATGAAGGGCACTAGTTACAGTATTAACATCTTACATTAACAGTTGACTGGTTATTGTAAGCTGGTATCAAGAATGAAGAGCATAAAGAGGAATTTTGTCAAAAGTTATTAATGGCTTTAAAGCATTAAATTGTTTCTAAACAATTAATAAAGCTGTTTACAACCTATAAATACTAAAATACAAGACATTTACTTCACAGTCAATTAAACTTATTTATTGTCATACTGTATTTAATAAAACACAGTAAAAACAGAGAATCTGTACAAAAGCAGCACAGTGTTTCACATTTCCAGCCTACCAGCACAATGTAGAGAAAACCAGACAAGTCGGGGAATGCAGTAATGTTTTTCATGTGTTGTGCTGGCTGGTCACAGCACTGGGTCCTCTATTTGTTATTCATGAAGGAAGCTGGGTGAAGAGGCCTTCTTATGATGCACATTTTTCTCTCTGCTCTCTCTCGCTCTCAGAGAAACTGCTTGACAACTAAGCAAATAATCTGTTTCAGTTGAAGTGAATGCAGCAATTAATCCGGCATAACAAGCATGAGACCGACAGCTAATTGACATTGTTGTTTCTTTTAGATCATCTTCAAATCATTTACACAGAGACTTCCTCCCTCTCTCTCTCGCTCTCTCTCTCCCACACTTCGCCCTCTGTTGAGTCTTCAATATGCAGATTGTCCATTTCTGCCCCTGGGCTATTTTCTTTGGTAGACTTTTGAAATATGCAAATGCATCCAACAAAAATTGCGAAGGAGAAAAGGAGAAAAAAAACTTTCATCTGGGCTCCAGGAGTTTTCCATCGAAAGAACAGATGATTTTTTTCTTGTTAGTGCTCTTGTTCTTGTTGTGTTTGCTTTGTCAGTCAAGGGTCTGTCTAATTAAGCAGAGGGAGAGAAGCACAAACAGGCATAAAAGGCAAAAATGAAGTTTCGAAGAGCACAAGAAGTTGTCGTTGTTGGTATCTGCACAATCATTAGGCTAAGCAAAATCTTTGCTGAGACATGATCTCACTGTATGGCTTTTGGCTGCTCTCAGGTAATGTATGTCTGTCTGCAGTGTTTTCAGGATGAACCGCACTGAGCCGCCTGTCTGAACGCGGCTGAGA
This sequence comes from Naso thynnoides, assembly GCA_029783665.1. Taxonomy (NCBI): domain Eukaryota; kingdom Metazoa; phylum Chordata; class Actinopteri; order Acanthuriformes; family Acanthuridae; genus Naso; species Naso thynnoides. Next base: position 8,830,195 of record JAQLOL010000005.1, on the reverse strand, counting down.
GAGCAGAACTCATCTCTCGTAGCTTTAATCCCTATATTCTTTAGATTCCACTTCTTCGGTGTCATCCTGTGGTTCTGATCATGCGTGTGTTTGACCTTCAGCTCTCCCTGAGTCAGAGAGATCCTTAACAGCATGAGTCTCTACCCACAACCCCCTGCTGCGCGCTCAAATCAGAAGCAGAGACAGAAGAGGGAGGAACACAAGGAGAGACAAAGTGTGGCAATCGGGGTATATATAGAGAGAGAGAGAGAGTCCAGAGTGGGGAAAAAGAGGCTTCGCAGAGGAAATGATCAAAGTATATCCATTTCCGGAGTCTTCATCACTGAGATGTAGAAATATAAGACAAATGTGACCAATAATATTCAAGTTTCTCTCTGAGGTTTGGCCACATGTCTGGATGCGCTGTGGTGTGCCATTTTAAATTGCTCCTCAGCCAGTAACTGATCTTGAAGATGAGTCATCAGGCGTGAAAAGTTTGCTGGGACAGGCATCCATTTCTTAACTGTACTTGATGTGGTGGATTACTCATCGCAGAAGGGAGGGCAAAAGGAAATGAGAAGAAGGGGCCTGTGTTTACCACACAGCAACAATAGTCAATTCCCAACCTCAGCTGTGACTAAATGATGATACCCAACGTACAGATGCGCTGCTTAAACACTGTTATGGTTTGGTCCATTATGTATATATTGGTGGAAGTTAATGTGTGAAAATTACATTCATTAATCCCAGTGGATCATTTGAAAGGGGCCAAAGTGACGAGGAACAGCAGGGAGAATACAGCCGGGAAACGGCACAAAGACATTACTCATTTCTCTTTTTCTGCATGTGTGCACGTGTGTTTTTGCTGTGTGTTGGTATGTGCCTGCAGGTGCCTGTTTCTAAGTGTCTAGGCACATTAACATAATGGTGAAAGACGTTCTTGGAATGATGGCCTGTTACGAGTTGCCGTCTTCGCTGAATATTTATGCTAAACGAAACAAAATGCACAGAGAGAAGAGAAACATCTGGGCTGTCACAGGAGAAAAACAGAGGAAATTGAGAAAAGATGAGACTCGTGGGGTTTAGTGCATTCAGATAAAGTCACAGCCTATGCGAAGAATATAGTGCTCATATGGCTGCACAGAAATAAGACATGAAAGTTGGGTTAAAGGAAAGGAAGCCTGTGAGTTTTTAATTTCCTTCAGCTTTTTCTTTTTATCAAACGTGTGAAGTGAAATAGAAATCAAAACAAACATATTGTGACTTCATTTGTGTCTTCCTTCTATGACATCTAGTGACTTTTATCCATGTTCTCTCTCAGAAGTTCCCATGCCGTCCTTCGAGTATGACTGCAAACAGTATGACAGAGAAATTTAGTCAGGAAATACCTGCAGCTCTGCGGCCTGTGGCTACAGACAACTGTAGCCCTGTACCCAGGCCCAGTGCTGAGCCAAGGCAAACAGCGGGTGTCCCCGAAGGGCCAGTCTGGCCGCGTCTGGCTGGCCCTGCACTTTTCATGAATGGACAGATTTTCTCTCTGAAGCTCCCACAGAGGTCCACGTGGTCATAAAGGCTCTCTGTAGTTCAGATGATTTCTCAGGTGGCTTTAGAGGAAAAGAAGGAAGTATCACATAGTGATTTATTAAGTGACTTCTGATACAAGCGGTAGAATAAACCATTCACTCTGCATTTTGATCCTGCTACACTGTGGATCATAGATGATAACTGAAGAGCGGTTATAATGGAGTGTTTGTAATATTAGTCACATAATGGATATCGGTGTTATTTGGGGTCTAGTTTTGCTCGACCTTCAGGGACAGTAGAACAGTCTCAGCGCACAAATTACAAACCAGGTCAAATTAAAACCAACCTGTGATTATTGAGCAGGTGAGAGCAAGGGGCAGAATTAATAATAATGCCTCTTTTGTTCAGTCATTTGAATCATCACAGCAGTTTAGAAACAGCATAACAAAAGAACACTCTTGAATGCATTGATAATAGTTTAAACGCATCAGCACTTAGTAATGCTGCACAGATCACCTTACAGTTAAATCTAATTAAGTAAATGCAGCGAATGCCTTTAAACACAGCAGGTGAACGATGTCGTACAGCAATGAAATTAACACTTATTCACGGCACAGTTAGAGGAGTTTCACAGCAACACTGCACACTTCAAGAGTTACAACTCCGTCACTATGTCCTTGAGGGTAAAATCTTTAAAAAAAAAAAAAAAAAAGAAGCTATTTTTAGTCACTCTCAATTATTTGAACTTCTTCTCAAAGTGACACATTGTGTTTTTTACTGAAGGGCAACATGCAGACTGACTGATTAGTTTCAGTGCTTATGAAGGTTTGGAATAAAAAAGATACTGTCACTTCCTGTTTCTGTACAGATTTATGCACATTGTGGCAAAGAAGTCATTCAACCTGACCCCCACTGCACCATTCTCCGCAGAATATGATCTTTGTTTATTAAGCTGGTGACACTTTATTGAGGTACACTTTACCATTTTTTTTTGCTAATCTCCTTCTTAATGATGCTTAACAAATCATCTATTAATACCATATATATTTATCAATAACAAGTATACAATTTATCCTAAGGAACAAGCATTCGACAGATCCATCTTGAATAACATGCTATATGGTTGACAGCCTAAAATAATGCCATGGCAGTGCATGCATATGCAGCAGCCGAGAGTA
>JAQLOL010000005.1:8762189-8797801 GCA_029783665.1 Naso thynnoides | reverse complement strand
CCCCCCCCCGCCCCCCCTCTCTCTCTCTCTCTCTGTCTGTCTCTCTCTCTGTCTCTCTGTTTCTCACACTCCCACTCAATACCACTCAATATGGATAAAGAAATTATTTGAGTTTTTTTTTTTAAATCTTATTAGGATTTCATTTAGAACAGGAAGTCCACCACATAAGAAATCTCTCTGGGGGAGACTTGACTACAAGGACCACTTCAACCTAACAGGATGAATCCTCTGATTTTATCTCATAATTTATTAGCTTCTGCCAACCTCTGTGGCCCCTCTTGTGACCTGCAGTGGTTTACCTTGGTGTAGCTTCTCATATGGGTGAGCTGAATTTTGGCTTTGCTGCTTTTAGAGTGTGGACGGCAATTTGAAATTTCAGGAATTTGAAAGTGTGAATCCACAACCTAAAGTGTCCTCTGTTAAGGTAAAGTCAATCTCACAAAGTAATCAATGCCTTACTTTGTGTAGCTCTCTCCTGCATTCTGAGGCATTTCCCTATGTATGATAAGTACATTATGAAGCTTGAAAGGCTCAGAGTTGACAGAGACACATGAGAATCAGCTCAGGAGTCCATTCAGATCCTGATCAAATGCTCCATTCATGAGTGAAATTACCATCCGTCTGTCAGCTGAGGTGTGAATTCTTTCATCTACAGATTCTACCTCTGAAGTTGTGATTAAATGCATTGCGCCACATATACTCTACATAGACTTCAGATAAGAAAATATGACTCACACCCACTGGCATTGCACGTTGATGTGTAAATGAACAGTGCCCCCTTGTGGTATAGTAGCTGAATGTTTTGCATTTTACTAGTTGTTGCATTTATGCCATTTCCTGGAAAACTGCAAGCAAGTATCTGTTTATTTCAATAGCCATTCTCATGACTAATCCTTGCATTTCTAGAATTACATGGTCTTTTACTTTTGGCCACATTTTTCTCTGATTTTGTCAAGTTTTGCACACTGAAAAATGTATTCTTTTTGCCTTTTTTTTAAAGGGTACAAGTGATTCCTTCATGAACTGAAATGCAGAGTTTGGTACATGATGTACATTTTAAATTATTAATAGGGACTGAAGCATCAGTATGTTTGAGTGAGTGAGAGTGTGTGAGTGAGAGATTGCATGGGTGTTTTTTGTTTTCGGTGCCTCCTTTTAATTTTTAGACTTTGGGGCTTTTAGACACTCTGCTGGTGTGTATTTGTGTTTGGGTTGGGTTGGGGCAATTATGTGTCAGAAATGAGACATCTACGACCAAATGAATAAATTAATTTCCTCTCTGGGGATTATAAAGTTGACCTGAACCTGAGCCCGAACCTGGAAGACACTGACACTGTCATTTGATAAAAGTGTAGTCAAAGGTGTAAATTCTTTCACAATCCTTTAAACCTGTTGCTATGACAAAATGACAATGACAAAAATGACAACAAAAAATGACAAAATGATTAATATGGAGCATCAAAGTTTAGCTTTACCTTGCTGTTTTATTGGCAAACAGATCACAAACAAATACATTTATGTATAGATATGATATTATGGGGGTCTCACAACACACTTGACAACTCAAGAAAGAACCAGACTGACAATGAAAGCATGTACAACAAAACCAACATAACATAAATATAAAATAGTTACACTGACTCAACACTAAAAGCCAATCTGACCTCAAGCTTCTGACCAGTTTATACAGATCTGAATAAACTGAGCTGAATAAACTGGTCAAAGAGAAAAACATACTGTATGTCCAAATAACAGCAAATGTCAGGGTCTGTATGTGTGTATGTACAAATTAGTACAATAATAATGCAGAAAAAAAGCAGAAAAAATAAGCATGACAAACTCACAATGAAATATAAATATATGTTTGCTTAGGAGGAGTGATATTCTACATTAACTATTGTCAAAAAATGAAAACAAAAACTCATTATTAATTACAAACTGACTAAAAAGTTCCTAAAATACGACAGGTGCTGTGAATTTTTACAAATATGCTGTTCTGCTGTCATGAATACTCATCAGAACAACAAATGTGTTTCACTCCACAATAAATCCCCTACAAATTCACACGTTTGAGAAACATTTGCTAAAAGTCTAGCATTTTCACAATCTTATTCGGCCTTTTTAATAGATGACAGTCCACATCCAGGATCGATGAGTTTCATGTGGGGTTGGAAAGCACTGATTTTGGTCTTTTTAACAATAATAAAAATGTAGAATATCATCAGACTTACTATCAAAATTGACTGCAGAAACTGCTGCTGGTTCTTAAAAAAAATCACTCACAAGCTTTTCCCTGTGCACTTTTTTTCTTTAAAACACTATACAAAATACCATTTACACATTATTATACTATTTCTTGTCTACCTCTTCAGCATTTTCAAAGACAAACTCATATGCACTTGATTGTTAGTAGGTTTTGCTGGTAATGAACACAAATAAACCTCCACAGCTGTCAACACATATCATTCAAGCAAAACTGTTAAAACCACAGGTAGAAATATAAAGTGTACTGAATGTTAGCCGGGTTGTTAAGAATTCCTTTCTTAGTTGACTACCTACTGATAGCTCAATTTAAATTAGCTCAGTTTGAATTTGATTTTTTTGGATTTGGCATTTAATTATGATGTTATTGATGAGCTCAATGGTTGTGATGTTCTGATCCTGAAGCAAAGTTCTCAAGTCTGTCAGATTATGTACACTATTTGTTTTTTAGTGTGACTTTTTGACATCTGGCCAGGGACTACAGATGAAAAATAACCTCTTGGCTAACACATTTATTGTAATGTTTATCAGTATACGTTGTTCCTATAAATAAACCAATAATATAAAATAAATCCCAGCATAGGAGCTTTATCACTAAATGTTGTTATGAGGTGGCAAGGCTTAATTTTACACGGTGTAAGAAAACATTAGTTAAAATAATATGTTTTTTTTCTCAGCTTTTCAGTAAACTCTGTGACAAAAACTAATTTATTGTTATGGTTAAAAAACAGAGCTAACAGGAAAATGGCCAAGCATCTGAAAGAAGATAACACTGATTTTGTCAAAACAGATCATTTTTAAGTATACATGATTTTTTAAAAATTTAAAAATACATAATACATTCAGTGAAGTAATTTTACTGTTATTAATAAAAATTCATCTGATGCAGCATTTACAGGATATAATCTGCTACAATTCATCCCAAACCCTTTTTCTAACCTGCTGCTGGCTGAAATCAGTGGTAATGAATCTGGATGGTTCGACCGATGAGAAGAAAAAGAAGGCCGGCCAGGAAACAGAAGAAGATGCCGATGGGGGCAAACATGAAGGACAGACCATAGCTGATGGACAGCTGAAAGCCTGGACACAATGCAGAGCGCTGGTAATTTATGTAGACATCCACTACATCCAACACCTGCAGCCACAGTACGTACATCACTACCACACACAGCAGGAGAAGACCTGGAGCAGAGAAGGGCCGAGAGATGAGAGTGTGATGATTGAAACTCACAAACTTTTTAAAGAAAACACAGATCTAAAGCAGGGCGTAGAAAGAAATATTAAACCAGTGGAGAGAAATATTCGAAATCTTCACTTATGTGTGAGTAAAAGCCAAAGAGTGTACAATTGTACAATATTACAAGTAAAAATCCTGCATTTTTAATCCCACTTAAGTGAAAGTACCAGCTAAATGCAATCGAAGTGTGAGAATAAAATGACTTATTCAAAAAAAAAAAAAGTACAAGTGTGGCATTATTTGTTTTTCAATGTTCTTACATCAGTGGATAAGTGACATTATACTGCTCCCAGTTGTGCTTTAGCCACTAAATGTACAGTCATGTAGTTCAGTCCAGTGGGTTTCTCCCTCCATGAGTCACAACAGGCTTCAGCAGCCTTCATAAATGTTTTTTTTTTTTACAAGACAAATGTGTTGTCATTTTCTGAAAAATTCTCTAATATTTGCATTTTTGTGAAATATTGGACATTAATACCTATGTGGATGTCACAAAAATAACTTTGACTGCTGGTGTATTCTCATTTAAATGTGCAATGTTAAAATCTAAAATGTATTATTGTATTATTAGGGTGATTTATTATGCATAACTTTAAATATGATTATTTTCAGAGTGGGGAACCTGTTTTTCATTCAAATTTATGGATGTTTTAAGCACTAAAACTACACGAGTACTGCTTACTTGTTCTTTGAGGGCAATCTGTTTACATGTTTTCAAAAACAAAATCAGACTGCTGTTCAAGTTGGTACAACTTGGAAATTCTAAGTGGCAGAAAATGGCACATTAGTCGGCCGAACATAGATGAGTATGTTGCTTCTGAATACAAACAATAAATTCATTTGAAATGATTTACTTGTTTGAATAGTATTTTATGCTAAGTCAGTACATCTAAAGTAATCAGTCATATACCCTATCCATTCTTTCCTATGTACCTTTTCTTTAAAAGCAACTGGTTTGCATGTTGTTGTTTTTTGTTTAATGAAGCTGTCATTGGGAGTTTTGAGGGGAAAAGTTGCCTTTATTGACCTGTTGGTTCAATAAGTTTCCAAAAAAGTTAGAAACCACCGGTTTAATCTTTAACAATGAAATTGCTTGTATTGTATAAAATCATAATATGCTTTCAGTGTAAAATCTCACGCTGAAAAGTCACCAGTAACTGAAGCTGTCAAGTAAATGGGATTACAAGAATGATATTTTCTTCTGAAATTGATGCAGTAACACTATAAAGTAGCATTCACAAAAAGCTCAAAATTATAATTAAGTGCAGTACTTGAGTAAATGTGATATTCCACTGTTTGATTTAACCATTTCAGAGTCTCACCAGATGCCAGGAAGAGGCCACCCCCCACTTTATACAAGTGGTGGCTGGCAAATGGAGCCGCACAGATGATGAAGAATCCACCGAGCACGACAGCCGCCACACCAATAAGCATGAAGATACTCCAGAAGCCTCTGTAGACTGGACCACAGAAATGTTAGCCAAATGTATAAATACATCCACTGAAACAATCAATCTGCGCAAACAAGAAAATCTGACTAAATAAAGAGACACTTACTTATGGCGTTGTCATGCTCTGTGGCATTGTGGGTCTGAGGAGACACTGGGAATGGGAAGAGGTAGGCGTGCATGCACACTTTTGAGTGAGGCTGATTCGCTGGATAGAGAAAGAATCAAGCGGTGCAGAAAATAAATGAGAATGCCTTCTCAAAAGCAGACAAACACAGTTGCCAATTAGAGGACATCACTAACAAACATAATGTGATTATATAGCAAACACGATAATGGGAAATGTTTAATTGTCACTCAAAAGATCCAGTTACATGCAAGAAACAGAGCATTCAGGTCTTTATACAGTGATGAGTCACATTTAATTTGGATTTTTTTGGGATTGTGTGAAAATTTTTAACTTATCTGTCTTGTGAGTTGCCAACTCTGAGCCTTCTGTCTCTTTTTATTTTGCGCTAAGTCTTTCATAGATTGAGAATTTTGGATATAACAAGGTGTGACAACAGAGTGACAAACAGTTGTAATTATTTCAGACTGTTTCTCTCCTGTTTTCATATTCCTTCCCCGCTTCTTCTCTCTTCTCTTTCACCATGTGAAATTCCACAGACCCTCACAAGGTCCTTTCAGTGCCGCGGGCTGTTTCTAACAATGAGCCAGCATTCAAAGTCCCCATGAAAAAATAGACAACGCACAATCACCTGACAAAGCGACCAGAATAACATCACATGGCACAGTGCTGAAACAGTCACATGAGAGGGTTTTTAACTGTGGCATAAAATGATATTTATTGACATAATAACAGCAAATTAAAAGCTGATCCTTTTTTTTTCTGTTGCAGAGTTAAAGTGTTGTTGTGTGACTCAATGGAAACATAACACCGGAGATTGGTTCCCAGCACTCACTCAGCAATCATCATCTCAGGAGACAGACAAAATGACCAGATCAAAGAAGATTAAAAGAAAAACTGTCTTTTAATTTATTTGTCGTAAAATTTGTTTCAATCTGTGAAGCTGTAGTTTGAGACCCGAGGCCTCTTAAACAACTCAAATCACATTCAAAACATATTGTTTCATCATATTTTACATTTCAGAACTTTTCTTAGTTTTATGTGAATGGCTTTGAAACTTGATTTTGAACTGGTACTAGAGTTTTTTCATCTTTCTTTCTTCTTTCTTTTTCTTATAACCTTTCTTTGTCTGTGACCCTGGTGTAAGTGTAGTTGTGCAAAGAATGCAATGATCCAGAAGCTTTCAGAGGCCATTGAAGAATGACAGTAACTGCCACGAAAATTATTATAGGTCACAGTGTCGCCTCACCTTCTAAGCAACTGTTCAACCGAACATTAGCAACCACTTTAACATGAATATGATAGCTATATATATACCACTCTCTCACCTAGTGTTTTGCTGTTTGTGTATGTGTGTGCACAAGTGCATGGTTGTGCTTGTGTTTGGTGTTAGAGGAGGAGCAAAAAACAAATGTTTGCACTGGTGCCAGTCATAATTACATTATGCTTCCAGTGTGTGAATGATTTTCCAAGAAAAAAAAGTATATTTTTGTCCATGCAAAGTTTATACGGCTTCAAAAAAACATTAATATTTTCTTATTTGGTTTAATAGCAATCTATTGCAGTTTTCTACTTTGCAAATGTGCAAGTTCGTGTCCAGAGGAAGGGTTGCCACCTCGCTCACTGCCTCCATATTGAGTTTAAATAAGGACAGAAAAGGAAATATACATGAAAAAAAAAATTACTCAGTTACTTGATTGAGTAGTTTACATTGCAATTGTTCTTGATTAGAGCTGCAATTGAAATTACTTGCATGCTATTTTTAAAATTGGTCAATCGTTTTAGTTGTTTTTCAGTAAAAAAGTACAATGAATTGCTGGCTTAGCCTCATGGATACGAGGATGTGTTGCTTCTCTGTGTCATTTATAATCATAAATGAGGATTCTGAGTGTTTCAGGCAGCAGTTTGGACCAAAGAAGCAATTTGAAGATGTTACATTTGGGACTTTTTTGACATTTCATGAAATAAACGATGAATTGATTTAACATAAAAATAAGCATCAAATTCATTGACATTGAAAATAATGGTTAATTGCAGCCCTATTATTTATCATTAATTATTATTCATCTTTTCATTTATAAAGGTGTGAAACAATGAGAAAGTTACGCTAAAGTCAGCAGGAACATCATCATGTGTTTGTGTCACTTACTGAACCAGAGCTTCCACAGCAGGTCGTCATCATCCACGTTTCCTCCAAACGAACACCTCCAGAAAAAACCCTCATGGTACAGAGTGATGCCACTACTGTTCTCCTGCATCACCACATCTCTACGCTGGAAAAAGAGAGAATCATGATTTTTGAAGGCATATATTTTAACTTTTAAAGCAGAATATTGTTTGCATACACATAATGACGAATGCTCTCTGTGTTATCTGTTACTGTAATTGAAGCCCGGGAGTTTCAAGATCATGTGCGGCAGGTGTGCAGTGTGTTGCCATGGAAGCGCAGACCAGCTGCCAAGTTAGGTCAAGGGTTGAACTGAACAAGCACCTTTGACCACACACAGGTTTCGTTTGACACCGTGCAGGCATGCAGGTCAAAGGTGCTCCCAATCAGGAAACACTCGTCATTGGTTGGTAGTTACTGCTTTTTTGCACATCACATCCTATCCATGAAATAACTCCCAGATAAATTACAGTTAAAGAACAGGGTGCAGAAGGAAAAGTAAGAGGTTCAAGCTCAAAACCATACTTTATCCACTCAGGTTGGAATTTATTTTGTAATCTGCCTTTTACGAGCTTGTCAAACAACTGTATCATTAGTTTATTTCAGATAAAAAAGGACTCTTATAATGGGACAGTGGATCCAACCTGGAGGCCAGAAGCACCAGAAATGGAATACAAAGATAAATCTGAGTTGTCATAAAACAAATGATACTGGAGAGACTCGCAAACACATTTCTTTTACACAAAATTATCTTTACTTTTTCCAACTTCCTTCTACTATTTCCCTTTTTATGAAACACTCCTGAGACCTTAATATTATTTAAAAGGAATCATTTAATCAGGGGAAAACACTTCAGTTCACTGATATTAAACCTGCGAGAAGGGTTCTTTGAAAAATCGGCTTATTTAAAGGGCACATGAGCTGAAGAGGGCTAAAAGTCACAGTATGCTGACGCTTCAACTAAAATGTCTGCTAAAGAATTTAAACAGCTGCTTTCTGGTTGGATCCTGCACCTTTTCTCACCGTATCCTCCATTAAATATTATGTCATTGCTACAAACATAAAACTGAAAGAATTATGATAATTACAGTGAAAAACAGATTCTCACATTGTATCACTTTGTTTACTACATGCGACCACTTTGGTTAGATCGTAGTTATATCGTGTCTCAATTCCAGTATCAGTGCCCACTATGAAAAGCGAGGTATGTTCTCATCGGTGATATTTAATACAGCACCATTCCACTGGGACTGCTGGTATTTGTATTCCTAAGAGCACATGTCTCACTGCATAGCTGCACACACACACTGCACTAAACAGTGTCTGATTACATGAAGAGGTCCTACAGGGATTCTTCTCCATCCTGCACTTCATCCACTGAGTGAGTTGACTTACCGGAATAGAAGACGGGACTTTAATTCTAGTTTAAAGGTCTGTAATTAGACGTTATAAGTATTTTTTGTTGTTGTTGTCCAAGTTTATTAGAAATATCCTCTTGAGATGTGCCATCTCGTTTTCAAGGGGGTCCTAACTTGTTCAACAGACAAAATAGTCGCAGAAAAGACAAAATTAACTGTTCACAAACATAATACCAATAAAACAGTGGACACACTCACAAAAAAAAAAATCAAAGGGGAGAAAACATTCATTAAATAGAACAACCTTTTATTATGAGGACGTAGAGTGCAACCTCACAATTCATTATGTAACACTTAAAATGTCTATAAATTAATGGAATAACTGGAATTATTTCTCCTTCACAGAGCTTATAGAAAGACTCCTTCATAAACTCATGATGACTAATTTTCAGCTCAGACAGAAAAAAATGTTAACTGACTATCTGCCCCCTTGATCTGCTGCTGTTTGAACACCCACCTGTAGGGTCACACCACCCGGGCCGACAGATCCATCAGGGTTTGGGTGGCAACTCTCTGAGGCCAGCAGCCAGTAATCAGTTCCAAACGAGAGGAGGATGAACACAGCTGCCAACGCCCCAAAGAGCCCTGCAAAAAACAGTGCCACGCTAAGCTTCATGGTCCGGGACTGAAAAGCCACTCAGCTACAGGATGTTCGCACTCAATACGACTTCCCCCTGCAACTACAGTGAGCACATGTGACAAGCCGAGGCACAAACAGTCACTCCTCCTGCACTGTAGTACATCCACTGAGTACGATGAGCTCCAGCTGGTTTATGATGAGTGATTGGGTCTTGACTCATCTCCTGTCCCGTTTGTCTGTGTGATGGGAGGACAGGGATGAGCACATGACTCTCTTGGACCCTGCTGGGGTCTGCAGCAGCCAGCCCCCTGGGCTATTTTGGGGGTCTGTTTGAAGGCGGCTGCTCCTCTCCACTGTGGGCTGAGTGCGTAAAGCAGTTGGAGAGTGTGAAGGGAGGGGATGAACACAGAAATAACCAGGCGGCAACTGGACACCCACCGTCTGCACGGGAATGTCAGGGCAGGGTGAGAGTGAAAGGACAGAGAAGTAATATCCAACAACACCTTTGCCAAAGCTTCAAAACAGACTGACACATACGCAAGTATCATTTCCTGTAAATGACGGTGATGAGAATTACTGTAAATGCACCCTCACTTTATGGGGATTTCAGGTTGTATCATACTTGTATCATACTTGTATCATACTTGTATCATACTTGTATCATACTTGGAGAGATGATTTTCAGCTAAAGCTTTCAACGGTAAAATCAGTCATTATAGAAATGATGCTAATATTAAAAAATAAATAAATGTTGTAAAAATAACCTAAAAGAAAAATCTGATTTTGCGGTTAGTTTGAGTGTGAGCTGAGGGGAACTTTTGCTTTATTAGCATCTGAGGGGCACATTTAGCATCGAGCCTACATGTAGACACAGGCAAATTAACACACTAATGTGATCCAGGCCAGTGTGTGTGTGTGTGTGTGTGTGTGTGTGTGTGTGTGTGTGTGTGTGTGTGTGTGTGACGAAGATTGTGTTAACTCAAAGCTCATAATCTTTGATCTACCACTCAGATTTTTAGTCGACTTTTTGAATAATATGCTGTGTAAGGGTTAGCTGTACTTCTGTACTTTCTCATACACAGTAATCCACCAGCAAACAGCCCAAGGTGGTGAACAGAACATGTTTGGCAATAAAAAGTGCTGATTAACTGTTACCAACTCAAGCATCTAGCGCTGACAGCACTAACACAGTGTGGACAGAGGTCTGGCTAAGCGAGACTACATTTAAAAGTAACCACCCTCATTGGATCATAGTTACAGGTGCTTTTATAGTCAAGTGTATGTTTAGGGTTTTATTATTATCCAACATGAATGTATTTATAATTTTAAAAACTATTTTTTTCACAGTCACCCTTTTTTATTGTAAAATAGTAGCACCTAACAGTTGTCTTTGGATCGTTCTAATGGGGCTATTTTTAAAACTCATATTGCAACTGCTGTAGTTTTAACTGTGCAGCTTTTGTTTTATTATTTGGTAAATAGCCTAAAAAACAGTGCACATTGTAGTAAACATATCTTTTCTTCCAAGCTGAGACGTGCCACAGTATTTTTGCTGTAAAACACAAATAAATATGGCAGCACTGTAGCCAGTCAGTTAAAATCCACCGTGATGTCTCTGCAGTTGCAGGTGCCACTATTTGTCCAGCAGGTGGCGGGAAAGGACCAATCAATCACCAGCTTGTGTCAGTTTCACTGTCACAGCTGAAAACATAATAATTTGAAGCAGCCTGACTAATTTTATTAGCCTTTAAAAATCAACATGGGAATCTAATGAGTTATGAGTGGCTGCTATAGTAATGTAAGTTAATTAATGAGAACAAAACCTAAACAAATAAATTCTCCTAAGAAAACAAGAGTAGGCCTGTTAAAAAATGTGGACATTCGGTAATATAATTAAGTATGTAGCCCATAATAATGCGTGTCAATTTTACAGCAAAATTCATCTGCTATTGCGTATATATCCTGCTTGTTCAATAGGATTATTTATTTATGAATAAGAATTAGCACCCCTCCAGTTGTGTGACGTCAGCGGACGATACCAATTCCCAGTGCAGCCGAGGGGGAGTCAGACCGGACAACACGGCATTTCAGTACGGGAAGTCAATCACTGCTGGACATTCAGTGCACTGCAGGACGTTTATTTTCCGTGTCTTTACAAAACGCCGCCTTTTACTCATCCCACATTTGTCTAGACGCCCACAGTTGAGTAGTTTATCCAGACCCCCACCTATGAGAGCTCCGGCGGGACTTGTTTTCTGTAGGGGTCGTTTACAGTAGAGCGGATGCGCGGTTCCGCCTCGGCTGCAGCCGTGCTGTCAAAGCGGTAGGATGAACAACCAGAAATGTAGCACTTTATTTCAGAAACCAAGAGGACGGACGAGCATTATACACTGTATCTATGTGGTGGGCTTCATGGTGAGTAGCGAGCTGAGACATGACGGTGGTGGTTTTATAGCAGACTGGGTGAAATGCTAATTCATGCTTTCATAACTCGGTGGTGTGATGTAAAAAACGTGCTTCATGTTCAAACTATACAAGAAATGAGCCAAGTGTCCCCAGGGTGATTTACAACTACACGTAAAGTTGATACATTATCTCTTTAAATCTGTAAAATGTAACACTGACAGCTATGTACACAGAGTAGACACATTTATGTCATAGCTGTTGTGATACGAAACACTTTTGATTGTTAAAAAAAAAAATTACAGTTAAAAAATATTTTTAAAAGACCACAAAGTAGGCATAAAAGATTGCGGACTCACAATGACTCTGTAACCTACTATAAAAATGAATCTATTATGTCCAAATACATTTGATGTATCAGGGTTTTTCAAAATAAGTCACCATAACATTTATAAATAAATCAGGTATATTTCTACTAAATACAGGAGATGCTCCAGGACACAGCAGGTCGTTTTGACACCTCTGAGTGCATCGGCTCCTTAAAGCTTCACTGTCAGTAAAACATGTTGCAAGCTCGACTGGTGCTTCCTTAAATTTCAGAAAATGGTAAAACCTTGTGCAAGAAGTTAAATTACAGTTTAAGATACAAGCAAGCCTGTTTAAGTGTAAAGATGATTCTTAAATAAAATCCATCCTGTTTTCGGAGCTGACCTGCTGTCAGGCTTCAGAGAACCAACTTTACATTTCAGCCTGCATAGCTGACATTATTATCAAATTAAAGGTGAACAGGCATGTCAGATTTTTTTGTGCAGAGAAACTGCTGAAAGTTAAGCAATTAGTGTAATTAGTTGTGGCAGTACATTATATGAAATGCTGCGTGACTTCACTTAAGTGTTTGGCGAGACCTGCTATGATCTCAGCAGATAAACAGGACCAGAAATGACTTTATGAAATAAGCCTGCAAATAGCTGAATACCTCTGGGCTCATTTCTAATCCTTATTCTCTCTGCCTCACTTCCTTGTCTTGGTCAGGACTTGTTTGGGGTGAGCATGATCATCCCACTGCTGAGCCATCATGTAAAGGCTCTTGGAGCAAGTCCCACGGTGGCAGGGATTGTAGGTGAGTTATGTCCATTGCACAAAGTGCAGCAGTAATCTGTTAAAGTTATGTAATAACCGATGCACCCCAGGGTCAGCTCTCAGAGTGAGCAGATAATTAGGAAGCAAGCTGGCAAGCTCTGAAAACTCTTAGAATAACATGACTGACAAAATATATCTGTTGGCCAGAGTTAACAGAAAGATAGGAAAATAATAAAGTTTGTCTTTTGAAGAGATTTATTGTCCGGAAGACACAAAACTACTAAGAAATAATTTCAATAACAGTCATTATAATGTTTAATGTGGTTGCATTATTCCCTTCTTAATGTACTCGTAGAACCACTGTATTTTTTCTGCTTTTCTTTGGACCAAACAAGCAATTTGAAAGTGTTGACTCCAGTTTTGCACCATTTTTCATCACTGAAGAAAGTGAACTGAGCCCTGGTAGCTCAGTAGGTAGAGTGCGTGCCCCTTGTAGGGGGGATATGTCTTTGCTGCAGTGGCCTGGGTTCGATACCACCCTGTGGCCCATTTCTGCGTGTCATTCTGTCTCTCCAAAAGGCACAAAAAAAAGCTCAAAACAAACAAAAAAAGAAAGTCAACACTTAATAAATTAGTAGGGAGATGATGGAGTGATAAGCTGATGATAGAAAATAATGGTTCATTGCATGCCAAGTAAATATAATGTTGAAAATGAACGTGCCGCAAAGCTTGATTAATTTCAACTGACAACTACTGCTTGCGTATTTAAGCATAATGTCCCAGTGTTTTTGCCGTAGTTGTAGTTTTTTCCTTGTTGCATTTCACTTGGATGATGTTGAGCTTAAGTCTAAACAGTATTGTAGGTCTGCTGTTGAAAGATTGAAATACTGTCAGTGTCAGTTTTACCACAGCATGATCAAAATTCAGGATGCACAATATATATATCAGGACGAAAGATAATTGGCCAGATTATAGGAAATTAATATTATTATTTAGTAATGAACTTAGAGCTGATAAATAGAGCCAAAGCCAGTAACACAAAGCCATTTTGCTTTCAGTGCCTTCCAAAAGGTGCACAGCTGGCCTCCGACCGTTTTCAGTTTATTTCTTAAGCATAAGAGTTTATTTAATGCTTATCATTGTGTTTTATCTGCATACTGAGCAGCCATAAGCTTTTGTATTAACTGTTTACTACATTGACTGACATGTCTGGTGTGAAGAATCATGTCAGTGTATTTGATTTTAATTCTAGCGAATGCAAATTTATCTAAACTTTGCTTTACACTGCAAAAATGTAAAATTATATGTGGTCCTATCAGCATCAGCCATTAGAAGAAGGTAAGTCCCAGCTATCAGTTATCGGCTGTGTAAACCTATTCTCAATGAATCTGAACACATCTTGGTATCTCCTCTGTGCTTTTTCTGACAAATATGAACCGTTACAGGATCCACGTATGGGATCTTACAGCTCTTCTCAAGCACAGTAGTTGTAAGTATTGACTTTGTTTCTCTCTGATAAAAAAGTCTCTGTCTCTAACTTCAGCCTCTCCTGCTTGACAAGGCGTGCTCACAGTTAGTGGCCAAAGTGGCTGCCTTCCATGTCATCTCTGGTATTTCATGAAAACAATAAACCCTGTCAGTTTTAGGTTAGTTGTGGTTGCACAATACAGCCAGTCTCTGAGTCTGCACATCCACACACACCAGTCACTCCTAGTTATCTGCAGATATCACTCTTTTTACACAGAGGTACATTTTTTTACACGTTGACGCCTGCTTACTGGACACAGAGGAGAGTCTTTATCTGTGAACTTTACCTCTTAATGGTATAATGAAAAAATCAAAGCCTAGTTGATGAAAAGCACGTCCAAGCTGTTTAGAAATTACTCATAAACAGACAGCACTCTGCAACAAGCTTGTCCCGGAAGATTCTCAGCTTTGCACGTCTCTCTCCTGCAGCCCACAGCTCCTGAAATTGGTTTAATTCTCGGGGGTCATGCGACAAATTAAAAAGATAAGGAGTCATCTGTTGGTTCCAGCATGCAGACCGGCTGAATCCTGATAAATGCAGGGACACGTGAACAGCTGGGTCTCTGTGATAACGCCACCAGGTTACATTCAGAACACAGCAAACTTAATTGGTCCTTATTTCATTATTTCATTAGATGGTCGTGTGTGAGACAGGGTGAGAACCTAATAAAGGCTTGTGTAACAGCCAAGAGAAATGTAAAGTTTGGGGATTTCTGCTTTAATTTAGTACCTCTATGCATTCCTTGTGTTTGTTCAACTCCATTTGTTGGGATATGCTTCTGCTCCACCTATCCAGATGTTTCACAGAATTATAAAAAGATCCATAATGCCTCTTGTACATATGTTTCATAGAATGAAAAATTTGGTAAGATTTCTGTTTGTGTTTGTGCATCATTTCCTGTGTGTGATTGGCAGGGCAGCTGGAGTGATGTGGTGGGACGGCGGTACTCTCTGCTCACCTGTCTGCTGCTGAGTGCTTTAGGCTACGGCCTGCTTGGGATGTCCACCAGCATCGCCTTGTTTGTTCTGGCACGGATACCCGTGGGTAAGTCCCATACTGCAGGCACTTCTCACAGAGGACACTTTGACATGTTGCGGGTTCAAATAATCATACTAATGATGGCCGGTATGCATCTAGCTCCTTATTTAATATTCAAAAACTTTGTTTGCAGTCAAGTCAGTTTTCTTTATATAGTGCTAAATCACAAAAAAGTTGTCTCGAGATGCTTTACATATAGAATAGGTCTAGACCACACACCCTTATTAAAATATAGTAAGTTTATTAGAACCCAACAGTTGAAAGCAATTCCCCCATGAGCGAACATGCAGGCAACAGTGGTGAGGAAAAACTTCCTTCTAACAGGGAGAAACCTCAGAACAGATCCAAGACCCAAGGTTGGCAGCACCGGTTGGGTTGAGAGGTAAAGAGAGAAAGACAGATAGAGGGGTGTTGGGTGGAGGGGGTGCAGAAAGAGAGGGGTTACAGGGAAGAAGAGCAAACGGGTGGGTATGTATTTATAAAAATATAAGTGGTGAATAATAATGGTACATATCAATATGTATGCTACATAATAATGATAACAATACTAATAGAACTTATAATAATGATAGTACTGATAGTATTGCAGTGTTGACATCTAGACAGGGAAAACATTGTTCTTGGCTTGTGACAAATTGCTTATATTAGATATAGTACTCATCCTGTCCTTCCTACAAGACTTTGAGTGAAGTTTTAGTTAATCTTTAACTGAGGACCAGAGGTTTCAGAAAATGCTACAAACGTCACTCAGTACTGCAGCACTCCCACACACGGTCCCAACCTTTAACGTTGCAGCTTTACCACCTTTATCCAAAAGATCAGCTTCTTCGTCTCACTGTGCATTGACTGTTTTCTGTCTCAGGGCTGTTCAAGCACTCCCTGTCCATCTGCAGAGCTCTGCTGTCTGACCTGGTGACTGAGTCAGAGCGCCCTCTGGTGATGGGACACTTCAATGCCGCCTCCAGTGTCGGCTTCATTCTGGGTCCTGTGGTGGGTGGCTACCTCACGGAGCATGAGGGTGGCTTTTACACCTCCTCCTTCACCTGTGCAGCCATCTTCCTTCTTAATGCAGGTGGGTTGGGAGGGAGAGACATCACTGATTTAATGAAGTCTGACCTTAAAACACTTGTCTAACATTATGTGTTAATTATCCCAGGGCTTGTGTGGATGCTGCCATGGAGTGAGGCTCTCATTTACTGTAATGACACTAACTCCAGCATCAACACAAGAAAAGACTGTCACGAAAACAACTGCAGTAAATCAGCTCACAATGGCTCTCATGCAAACAGTAACGGCCCAGTGTCAGTGGCAGGGACTGATCCAGGCTGCAGAGCTCCAGGGACGCAGCGAGGTGGTCTCAAGTGGAGGGAGGTGTCTCTGCTCCAGCCTGTCCTCAGACAGCTGTCCTCAGTGGGCTCAAAAATCCACATGGTGGCCTCCTCTGACATGTGGGACCTGTTCCTGGTGCGTCTTCTGATGGCCATAGCTATCATGCTTTACTACAGTAACTTCTCTCTGGCAATGGAGGAGCGTTTCTCACTTAAACCAAAGGTAACAGGTTATCTTATCAGCTACAGCAGCACTTTGGGGGCACTGGCAGGGTTCCTGGTGGGGCCGGTCACCCAGCTGTACAGGAACAACATGTCAGCTCTGCTGCTTCACTCCACAGTTCTCACCTGTTCACTGATCTTCCTGTACGCTACTGCTCCCAGTGTGTGGCAGGTGCTGCTCACCTCCACCTTCTTTGCCATTTCAACCACTATCGGACGGACATGCGTCACAGACCTGGAGCTGCAGAGAGGAGGGGTCCAGGCCAGTGGGACACTGATTGGAGCAGGGCAGTCAGTTACAGCCGTTGGTCGAGTCCTAGCCCCTCTCCTCTCCGGTCTGGCCCAGGAGTTCAGCCCTTGTGGCCCCCCAAGTCTGGGAGTGGTCCTAGCTCTTGCAGCTGTAGGGTTACTGTTCATCAGGATCCCCAAATGGCACCGGAGAGGGATGACAAAAATAGCCACACTCAAAAGTAACTGAAAAAACTTGAAAAAAAAAATCAATGCAAACCTACTTCACAGGAAGTGCTCTTATTTGCAGGCCAGCTGTGATGAACAGCAGACTCAAATCAGGAGCGAGGTTTCCTGCTCAGATGCCTCTGTCAGGTTTAAAATGGCTCATCACCACCAGCACCACAGTCCTACTCAGGAAGAGCAGCTTTAAAACACAAGCGCAGCGATGAGATAATGTTTTCTCCTGTGCTTGATCAGACAGAAGCATCCCAGCCTTGTTTTGGCACCTTCTAGTTTGGACAGCTCTCATTTTTGATATTGTCTGACCACTACACTGTCCAAAGTGCCTGGTGTTACTGGCACTGATGACACACTAAGAGTCAAAATAACAAGACAAAAGTGATCCTCCTTTTATATTCCAGGCAGTAATGCTTGTACACTCACTGATAAGCTGAACCTTTAGTTGCTGAGGCAAAATCAGGCTCCCTTACGGTCAAAAGGTACATTACACTGTTAAGATGATGATTATAATGTAGAAATACTAATTAGTCACATTTTACCTCAATGACAGTTCTTGAACTGCATCAGAAATGGTTCCTGTGGTAGAAATGTGCTAATGTTTACTGTGGTTTTTGATTGTTGAATTTTACAGAAAGAGATTTGTTAATTTATATTAAGTTTATTGGGCTATGTTTGAATTGTTATATTAAGAAATTATTCTTTTCTTTCTTTTAATTTTTAACTGTATGTTGGGCACCACTGTTGTCAAGAACCCAAATGTTAAGGAAAATGGTAGAAACATGAAAAACATGACTTACATGCAAGATTCATGCCAAAAAGTCTGAGAATAAATGAAGTTTTGTATGGAAGTCAATGGTGTTTTGAGTTTTATATGACACACTGAAATCCATGCTGCAGCTAGTTTTTGCATTCATACATACACTGCTGCGCTGCCTTCGAAGTCACATTTACAAACTTCCACTGAAATCATGCTGTCATTGAGGGTACTGCAAGAACTTTCAACGACAGAAAATTTATTACAAAAAAGAAAATGAAGAACCAGCTTTGAGGTTCATCAGTGTAACAGACATACAGAAGGCTTCCACTAAATTCCAGGATTACTTTGTCCTGCACAGCAATAATTCCTAATGGAGTAATATGGCCAATATATAAAACTTGTATCATCAATAATCATACAAATGTCTCACACAATAGGCAATAAAATACAGAAAAGTATAAAACACATGTAAGGACTAAGAAATAATTACTCAGAATCAAACAGTTTAAAATAGATTGTCTTTAAACATCCTACAGGAAGATTTAAAAAAAAAAAAGTTAAATAACTACAGATTGGCAGAGCAACTGTTGACAGTTTATACACAGTTCCTTCAATACAGTGCACTAAGTGTCTGATGTGGCTCACACCTTCAACTTCAATGTATTACTCCCCATTTTGGCCCATTTTGGAGGAGGGTTCAACTTAAATAGGAAGCAAATGGACCTCCAGTGTTAACGTACTCAGTCTTTCTTTAGTATGAATTCTCAGGTTAATGTGGAGGCCTGAGGTTGCCTGAGATCCAGAGGTTCAGTCTGCGGCAGTCCAGCTGCTCTCTCAAAGCTCATTTCACATCTTCTTTGGGTTCCACTGAGGGCGTCTGAGCAGAGGATTTTGTGTTGTGTTGTCCCTGGGTTCAGCAGCCCAAGCTGGAGGTGGAGATGAAGGTTGCTGCTGCTCCTCCTCCTCCTCTGCTTCATGATGCCCATTTCTTAAGTTATCAGCTGAGCCGTTGTCCCGGTCAGTGACGGAGCGGACGTGAAGGCGAGAAGCAGGGACACGGGAATCACTGGAGGAGGACTTTGTTCTGGGCATGCCACGCCCTGTCCGGCCTCTCTCCTCCACTGTGCTTTCATTCAGTATGTCCACAGAGGGCGCCTCCTCTAGGGTGTCCAGCCTGCGCAGAGGCGTCATGGCTCTGGAGGAGGAGCGTGCAGGCCGAAACCGAGAGCGACTGGAGGGGTAGGCCACCTCTGACATTGTCTCCTGATCATCTGCCACAGGTGAAAAAAATGGTAAAATTTTAGAAAAATTACTGGATGGTTTGAATCTTACTATCCATTCCTATATTTTACACAACTGCATGTAAATAACACTAAGAAGGTCCTTTATTTGAGCCCAACTGATATGTCAGTCGATACTTGCCTATTGCAAATATATCGGTGTCTTTATATATGTTCTCCAATATGTGCAGATATCAAAACTGACTCTTAAGGCAAGAAAAAATGCTTCGTCTAGTGTTTTAAAATAGTGTCATTACCTAGTTTGTCCAGTAGATGGCAGTTAAGTTTGGAATAAAATGTCAGATATCCTGCCTCCATTATTTATATTTGCTAATATATGGAACATCAGAATTTTCTTGCTCCCTAATATCGGAAATCCAATATCGGTCGGGTCCCATCCTCGATGAATGAGGAAAAGACTGCGGGCCAAACCTCATCAACCTGCTGATTGTTCCATGATCACAAATTTGTTTCATGCAGCCAAAACTGTTCAAAGCTTCAAACCATTTTTTTTTATTATTATTTTGGAGATCCCAAAGAAACTCACCCTGTCAGGCTTGATTTTTGAGGTCTGAGAAATGTTACACAGAGTATTTCCACAGGACGGGACAGTTCTGACATTTCTAAGGCTGTAGTGAGGCACAGCTTTGACATTAATTGTTAAACTTATATGATACTAACATGACCATGTTTAGCAAATATAACATTATCACATTAACCCCTGCGTGTTACTATGGTAACATTTGTTAATTAGTACTGAAAATACAGCTGAGGCTTATCGGAATGTCATTCAGTTTGAAAGTATTTGATCATAAATAAAAGAATCCACTAAATAAATTTTGACCTGAGCAAGCAAAGAGATGTCACGAGATCAAAAAGCAAGATGTCTGCATAGATCTAATGACCATCCATGTAATATATGTGTGGTTATTTTAATTAAACAAACATGTTAACCTCTCAAGAGGTAAAATCAGAGAATGATCAAGGTCAGTAGGCTTCATCCTATTGGGACAGTGAACTTCTGTACAATATTTCATTGCAAGTAATCCACAAGTCACTGAAATATTTCATTTGGGACCAAAGTTGACTGACGAGCCATTTGCTGTCTCATGAGCTGTACTGCTAAATGGCTAAAATCTTGAGTTTGAATATTTCACACTATGAACACAATAAATTGTGACTTCAGTGAAGGGGTGATTAAAAAATTACTTTTCAAAAAGCTGTAAGATATGGTTAAAAGCTTCATCTTTTTAAAGAGAAATAAGACTGGTTATTAAGAGTCTAACACCAGTTTAAGGGGCTTACCGGTGTAGCTCAGCCTCCCAGGAGTAAACTTTGAGTCCAGACTTTTCCCAGCAGGAAGCGAGAAATACTTCTGAGATTTAGGCACCACCTAAAAAACAACATGGGAAAGATGAATAGCGAAAAGGGATATAGATGAATGATAGATGTTTCACTTTCTCTCATATGAGCGTAGTGAAATAATAATCCACCTGCTTCTTATAAGGTTCAATCTGCTCTCACTTACCGGCTTCAACTTAACAATCAGAGCACATCGAGAAAGAGTTGTATAAGGTCTCAAGAAAATAGCAGCTATAGTTAAGAGTTCTGCTGCTCACCGATGTCTGAAAACTGCCTGGTCGAAGGCTTCGCCGGATGCTGGCGTGTCGTCGTATCAGTATCTCTTTTGTCTGGCTGTCATTGGGAAGGGAATGCTTATTTGTGTATGCCACTGTCTGTAAACAAAACAAAAAGGTACAAGTTTTTCACCACACAGCAGATGTACACCACTAGCCTACAGGGGGCCACAATGCTTCAACTTTTCAGTCAGTATCATCTACTGAGTGTGGAGATGAGACATATAGGCAGTTAAGTTGCTGTGAGAGGCGACAGCATTCTTTAAAGCTCAGATTACTCAACCAAATTGGCCACACCTGTCTGAGCTACAAGGGTCTGTGTCTCTATTTGGAGTCGCCACACACAGTTCCCTCTGTCCTGCAGTTATTAGTTTGAGCAAATATAAGCTTGCAAAACTTTTAAAGGATGTTTCATTGTCCCTCAGAGAAATGTTTCATGTCATCAAAATGTTCTTATCTATTTTGCAAGATATCAACATGGTCTGAGAATAGACAATTTTTAAAAAAAAATTGCAACACTGTTAAATAAACTATTCTTAAATGATATAAATTTTAAAAAAGAACATGTAACCAGTTAAAGTCAGTGTTCAGGATGTAAAACTACATGGACAGAAGGTGGTGCTGTGAGAGACAGAGTTGCAAATAGGAGAAACGCAGAGTACTGAGCGACTTGAAAAGTAAAGCTATTGAGGTAATCAGTTCGTCTACCCACATACAGAAGCACATGCTCCTTATTTGTTTACACACCAAAGCTTGTGTGTGTGCCTCTTAAAAGGGTGATGTCATTTTACTAATGGAAAAATACAGCCAGCCGCAGTCTGTGGACATGCAAAGCAGCTCGGAGTTTCAGTGCAACTGTGCTGGACTGTTCACATCGTTGTGCGTGAGCAGGGCGTCACAGAAAGTCCCTCAAGTTTCTGTTTGATGTGGAAAGTGGGATGAAAATGCGTTTGTTCACTTCTGCTGACAACTAACAAATTTGCGTCAGAGATGAGAGTTTGTTTTAAAAGAATTTATGCCTTGCTCTTGTTTCTATAAGCTGCTGGTGCCTTAAAACAAAGGAAATATCTCAACTTCAGTATTTGGGAAAAGATGCATGTGGCTTTATTTTAGTAGTCAGAGGAGTACGTGAGACTTGGCTGCTACTGTTAATCCATCTTAGACAAACATGAGTTCAAATTTCACACCACTGCAGGTGTTGTTGGTAGGTCAGAGTTTACTACTACTGTCTTTAATCTAATAAACAGTGTGTCAAGCCTCATATACGGCCTGCGGATGGGGGTAGAATTCTTGATTATTGTTTGTGTTTGCTGTGTTACTAACGGCCGTGTCACTAATGAAAAAATACCAACACAACAATGTAAAATTCTCCATTAGATGTAAAAGTCCTGCATGACTTCTACTAATTACCAGTACAATTTAAAAGTATCAAAAAAGGAATAGCACTCGTTTCCTAGAAATTGCCCATGATTGATGTCATATTTGGCTTTTGTAGCTGTTTGAGGTGAAACAAACCAAAACAAAATAAATCTGCAGGTAGTTATTAAAATGAAAAGAAAAAATAAAAGTTCTCCAACAGATTTTGCTTAATTTTTTAGACTTTTCTCTAAAAATTGCAACTAATGTGAAATATTGGGTAACCCTACTTTTGTAATACTTAAAAAACAAGTCCAACCTGAAACAGAAGCGTTTTAAAATGAAACTGTCTGAGAAGATTGTGGAGAAAAGTTACAAAAGACCACAAGTTGTCAAAGAACCAAGAATTCACTGTATATTTATAATCTGTAACAGATATGTGGAGGCTGTAAAGGAGGAAGTACTGAAGTAAGGAACACAATATTTCCTATTTGAGATGTAAAGTAGCATAAAATGGACATACTGAAGTAAGGCCAAATACTTCAATATTGCACTAAAATATGATACTTGAATGGAGGTGCTTTACTTTCCATCAATGTGATGCATGATAATAAGAAAGGAAAAAAAATCTCTCACCCGCTGCCTGATCTTGTACATGTTCTTGGACAGGATGTCGTGCATGTTCCTCAGGTCAGAGGGCAGGAACTTCTTCTTGGGTTTGGCGGAGCTTTTCTTTTCCTCACTGAAAAGCATTAAGACAAAACAAATTATTTACTTTTCCCTTGAGTTGAACAGACAATAATATTGAAGTGTGACAGTGAGAGAGACGTGGCAAAAGTTGCATACTAGAGAGACACGATGGACGGAGCAGCACTGATGTCTCCAGACACCGTGTCCAGAATCTCCATGGCATTCTGCAGTTCCAGCTTCTTATAGAGCGCCACAATACTGGACTCGGCCCGGCTATCTCGGATCAGGATCTTCCGCAGGATTCGATTGTTGAACTTCATAAATCTGACATGGATCGAAAGGATTGAATTTACACAAAAAATCGTAATGTTCAAACAACTGTGGTCAAAGATAAATAATAAGGTTGGTTATTCCTTTGTTCTTATTGTCAACAAATCTTTGGAAGAGATTAAAACAAAAAAAGTGTTTGTAATAAAGGAACACGTGATGCAGAGCAGCAGTGTGGCTAATTAATGTGTTTTTAATAGGTTGAACAACAATGGCACTCAGGAAAAGTCTATATCGGACTTCAGCTACACACAAAATACTTTTTACATACAGCACTTCACTTCCTGCTTGTTTCAGAAGTTTTTGCATTCACTGGTTGTTTAGCAGTATATCACATGATCAGTTGGATCAGGAACATGCTACTGTTTGGGTACGTTTAAGTTTAGGCCCATTGCTCTGCTAAAGTAGGAATAATCTAATGAAAACCTTCTAAAGTTGAAAGTCAGTTAACTTCACAGTCACTGTGCCAAGTAAGTGCAATGAGACAAAACCAACATTTTACTGTCCTGCTACTTTCCTAATACTTTGTGTGTGAAAGCCGAGTTCACAGCAGGCATTGACTTGTTAAATCAACTTAAAATCTGTGTTCTGAGACTTGAGGAACCCGTCTCACGAGACAAACATGAAGAATGTGTCAACAAAGTCATGAGGGAGAGAAGGGCACTGACGAGGAAGAATAAGTCATGTAGGGAGAGGTGAAAGCAGGGAAGTGCGTGCAGTTCCATATAAAATTAAAACATAAAATAAAATATACAAATAAGAAATGCACAATATGTGAGTTTTGTATGCACATACTTGAAATACTGTTAACTGTATATCCCATGTGATTATGAGTACTATAATGCAGTTTCATCCGAGGCTGCATTCCTGTTGACGTTGTTCATACTGTAAACATCATACTCCATGAACAATATGTAATGTATGCTGTTATTATTTCAATAACATCATGGGGAATGGCACTAAAGTGTGTGCAGTATATGAAGCACACAGTATATCCTATAAAACAGGAGGCTGCATTATTCTACAAACTGCAACTGGTTCTCATCAGAAAACATTAAATGAATTTAGCAGAGGGATACAGATTTATTTACAAGAATTACTTACTATAAGGTAAATACTGACTAACTGTTGGGCCTAGGACATACTGTAAGTTTATTGTGACAATATTTAATATATATGATTTTTTATTTATCAATAACTGTGTTCATTATGCCTTCAAAAACTATATTCAAACCATAAAGTGTGTCATATTATGTGCAAGTAAATTCATTCTCTGTGGTTAATAGTGGTCAAAATGAGTAAATCCTCAATCAGCCACATCAATCTATTTACCTACACTGGGTTTTACATTAAAAAATGAAGATGTGTTCTATTTTAAGTAAGCTAAAACAATGATAACATTCAGATAATGTCAAGTTGTACCTGACTGCATTATGTTACAGGAGTAGTGAGCAGATTTGAATCCTTAAAAAAACACTTGCAGCAGGTAACCCATCAAAACAAAACCATCCAACATAATTCATCCATGTATGCAAGTTCCTAACTAAACACAAAGGCTATGAGGAACTAAGTAAACTGCTGATGGCGGAAGCAGAACACGAATCCAGAGTCGGACTGGCCGTCAACACTCCCTCACAATCGCAGATGCAGAATGAACAAAAGCTTTGTCAAACAGAAGCACAAAGAGGAAAACTTACAGCATGTTAATCATGTAGCAGTTCAGCAGGGAGCGGTTTAAGATGGAGTTAGTAATGTGTACACGGTGCAGGTTACTCCTGACTACAAAACACATTAAATAAAATCTTTTTGTTGAGTGGAATGAGCAGACCGGACAAGCAGAGAGAAAGCTCTTACTTGTCCTTCCAGTAGAAGTGGCTCCACTGTCCACAGAGGTCCTCTATGCCAGCCACGGTGTGCTCCATGAGCTAAGAGCAGAGTGACTCCTGTTAACATCGTGCGCAGAAACAAAATGATATTTACTACAAACACAATGTGTGGCAAACATACCCTGCAGTGAATCTCTGCAGTGATGGTGCCAAGATTGCGGTTGGTTCTGCGGACGTTGATGAACTCAATCAAAGGTCGAATACTGATGCCCTGTGGAGAACAGGAGGTAAAGATTATGAGACTTTTAAAAATTCCTGTCAAAAGATTCAATGATGCATGTGAGCTTTGTATGCAGTGCAATGTAGCCTTCACAGACTGGAGTCACAGACATTAAACTACCTTTTATGATTATAATTGTGAAAAGTAAACTTGTCTATTTAAAAAAATGTGTTTTTCTGTGGTTGAGACTCTACTACTTTACCTGCAGACCTCTAATATAAATTAGAAACAACAAAGGATTTGCAACAAACTGTATAAAACCACACAGGCGCTGTCTTACCTGAAGGAAGACAGTGAAGAGGATGATAGCAATGGTGGCAGTGACGAAGAGCTTCTTACGGCCAATGTTATCAGGAAGAGTGAAGACCAAGGCAAAGGAAATTGCACCTCGTAGGCCGCCATACGCCAGACCAAACTGGTCTTTCAAGTTAAATGGGATGGTGCGGAAAGGGTTAATGATCTGAGTTAGCACCAAGACACCTGAGAAGGAAGCATACAAAAAGTGTCATTATGTTTTTAGGGTCTGACCAATATAGGATTTTTGCAGCCAATGCCGATATTGATATTCCAGGTCATTGTTCTCTCTGGGCAAATTTAATCGTAGGCAACTGGACTTGTATTCGTCTAGGAAGACGTTTCGCCTCTTATCCAAGGGGCTTCATCAGTTCATACGGTCTCACTAGTCCGCACTAGTCCGGTCAGCCTACAATTAAATTAGCCCAGAGAGAATATCTGATATACTGGCTGATTTTCTATGTGTAATATTTTGAATGTGGTTATCAAATACAGTACGTGTGACAAAGATACGTAATGGTGGCAGAATATGTTACAAACTTTATTCCAAACATCAGTGCACTGGAAAGTTCACTTATGACCAATTAAATAATGGACCACCCCCTGCTGGACAAACTATGTGATTGCACCATTTTAAATTTCTAGTCCAAGCATTTTTTCCAGCCTGAAGAAACAGTATCACTGTAGGCACTTACTTGAGAACATATACACCGATACCGATATATCTGCAATAGGCCAATATCAGCCAATAATTTCGACGAACCAATATATCAGTCAGGCCCTATTATTTTTTAATAAGTTTACTAAATATCATTTTTATTTTTACAATGAATCAAGTGACTATGCACAATGTGTAATGGGTTGCTTGTAGAGACAAAGCCCACAGAGAATTTTCAAACCCAAATATATTTCTGTTAGCGCTAACAAGCTTTGCAGCATTTTTAAACTTATTTTTTGGGCTTTAAAATCCGAACATTCTACTGTTTTGTCTTCCTCATCAACCTTGTTTCCAGCCTTAGCTGACGGATGGTAAGTTCTGAAAAACCCACTGTGGCAACACCGCCTGCCAAGCACTGAACTGCAACTAGCTCTTAAGCATTTAGCCTTGTTAGCCAATATCTCACTCATTAATTGATAGAGAGCAAACTACTAGGGGGTGAGGGGATATTTAGTGAGTGTTCTGTCATCTCTAGTTCAAGGTTTCAGGCCTGTTTCACCTGTAACAACACTTTGTATCATTGACAAGTGTGGTCAGAAGTGTGCTATGTTGTACATCTAATCACTAAACACTGACATCATGGGGTTCTGGAGCGCATTTGTGCATCACTACAACATGGTGAGAGGTTAAACCACTGCAGGTCAGTGAAATAGGATATTGCTCTTTAAAGTTTGTGTCAGTGTTCTCATATATTAACAGATTTTCAGCTCATAGCTACAGAAGCTGCCCTGTGGAGTTTTAGTTCAGTTTACATTAAGTATTCACTAAATTCACTGATATTCACCAAAAGGCAGTGTGTTTATCCTAGATTTATTTCACACCAGTTGCATTTTTCCTTCATAAAAAATTTTCAAAGGACATTCTGAGTATTTGAATCCAATTAAATGACATGTGCACGCATTGTGCATCCTAAGATGTTTGCACAATGCAGACAATAAAGGGACCCACGTGTATATACATCATAGCACTACAAGTGGTCAAAAATTCCACAAGGCCTTTTTAAAATGCAAAAAAAACTAAATCAAACAAAACCTGACTTCCAACATGACACAGATACCCCACCCCCTCCTTACCCAGTCCCCTCCATACAAAGGCAAACAGCAGCGTGAACAGGATATAGCCCCAGTTCCACTCGTGTTCTGTTGTTATTGTGACGACCCCCAGGAAAAAGAAGATCAAGGTCTCAGAGATGGAGCCGAGCATCTTCACAACATGCCGGATAGTTGTGCAGGAACGCTGGGAAACATTTTCCTCCACGTAGTACTTCATAGTGAGGGCACAGGTAACAATACTGCAGAAAAAAAAAACCCACACACACATAGCAGTGTCTTCGCAGCATTTTTTAAACAGTCGGCATTTCCACAATCTGAACCTAGAAATACATTAAAATCTACTCACGCCATGATGGACGAGATGGCAAAGAGCTCGGCCACCAGATAGGCCAGGTAGCTGTACATGAATATGAAGAGTGGCTCGATTTCTCGAACCTTGGAGGTGAATCTTGTGGTGAAAGCAGCCACGAAGCCAAAAAGAACACCGAAGCCCATTCCACCAAGCCCGACCACGAAGAACCGGGCCACCCCCAGAAAAACATCCACCGGCTCCACAACCGGCATCTCCGCCACAAAGTTGAACATGTTGTACAACACCTGAAAACATGGACACACATGTTCACACACATAATACAACATTCATGCAGACATGCAGTCTTTTAATGTTCAGATTAGCATGTGCACAAACAGCCCATACACCCTGTTGAGAGGTCATGGGTGGTGTCAGGAGCTGCGGCCTCTAATGACACAGTCTCAGATAACAGTGATTTATTGGACTATTTACTCGCCACTGTTTGCAATTTGATAATCTTATATTACAAAGCACACAGAATGACTCAAGGAAAGGGAGAATTTGCAAGAGAAATCAGCTTTGATCCTTTTCCTTCTGTTCAACCAATAACATAATGAACAAGGGCCATTTTTTACTTTAGTCTCCATTCTTTTCATGCCAGTGTTACTGTTTAAAACCTGATTTCTGACTGCAGAAACCATTTGAGGTAGTTTTACAAAGAAAGGAAAGGTGTTTGTAGATATTGCAAAGAATTTAAAATCCAAAGGCAAAGACAAAATACGAAACAAAGAGCACATTTTTGATTGGTAGGGAAAAATTGTGCCGTCTCATTTTGATCATCAAAAAGTCTTAATGTTTACTAGAAAATAACCAACAGTGATGACAGAGTCCTCAATACACAACTATTCTGCTCTAAATACAAGATAGAATGTAGGGGGAGAACAATGCAAGAAGCACCGCTGTAGGTCCCGCTGTCCCACGTGTACTCACAGTAATATTGTGATGTGATTTCAAGCAAAAAACATCTATTTGTCTCTTTCCACATTGCATGGTGGGTCAGAATCTCAATCACAACACAATATAACAACCTCTATGTGATTACTTAACAGCTTGTGGAGGCATTTTTGGCTTTTGGCTTTTCCACTTGGCAAGACTGCTCAACACTCACTCCACACTCGACGAAACATCAACTGGTGACATAATGATCATTCGAATAGATTAATTTTGAAAGGGCAACAACCAGTGAGGACAGATTAATGACTGTCAAACCAATTCTGAAATTTGGTCGCCTCACTCACTCACTCAGTGACAAGCACGTTTGTAGAGCCTGCCCACTTCTGCCGTCCAGCCAAAAAGCATGATGCAATTAAGACAGAGTCAAAGCTATCAGGAGGCAGCTTCCGGAGATTAAAAACGCCTCTTTAAAAACTGATTTTCTCTAAAACGGCTGACTTTTCCCATGTTTTTTTTTTCATTTAGTTTGTCTTAAAGAGCATCTTCAGTCATAATCAATGTTTGCCTCATAAATCAAGTCACCTATGATCAGTTCATCTCATACCATCCACACCCAGCTGCAGCATGTGGACGTTTAGATTCAGTTTTGTTCAAGAATACAGTGCTGAGTAAAAGTGCACATATGGGCTCACGTATGAGCACCGGACATATTTTAAAATCAATCTGTGGTTGCACATTTCCTCATTTTGACCGCTGCTTCAATTTTAAAATGCATTTTAAAAAGATAATTTAACCCAAATCAAACTTACTGGCATCCGTGTTGTTCGTATCCGGGTAGCGACGACTTTCAGACAGGCATGCTGAGGCGTGATGTCAATTATCTTGCGACAACTACCCGGATATGTGGATGGTATGAGATAAACTGATCATAAGTGACTTGCTTTATGAGGCAAACATTGCTTATGACTGGAGATGCCCTTTAATAATGCACACATCTCAATGGTAGTGTCTATTTCATTGTTTCATCTCCTCTTTAAGTCTGCAAGCATTGAATAAGTTGGACTGACTGTATGTAAAAAATGTAGCTAACATGTAACTTTAGCTCTGCTAAGTTTTTTGTGTGAAATTAATCTTTCATGTTGTGATGTTCATGTTGTAAATCTTACAGCTAAAGTGCTCTGTTGGGCTTTTATATAAAAAATGATTAATTAAAAATGACTACCTATAACAATAAAAAGTAACTTGTACTGTGAGTAATTTATGATGCATGTCCTTTTTTATTTTTACCTGAGCTGGTTTGTCAAAGTGGTCATTTTCATTTTTTTAAGTCATTTTTTTATGGAAATGTACCCGTACTTTTATTTGGTTACAGATTTTCAGTAATCTACCCACCATTTTGTATTTTTACTGGTTGTCAACAAATTCCATGAAAAGACCAGAATCAATAAACAGACCAGTCTGTCTCACAATACCCAAAACAAAACTTAAGCCAATTTGTTCCAACTACAAGATCACATAAACAAGCCAAAAATGTGTTTATGTTTTTTAAAAGCAATATGATTTTCGTTTACTGTGGTTTTATTTTTTTGGAAGTTTTTTTTTTTTTTAGAGTATTTTAAAAAATGTAAAATCAATATAGTGAGTCAGTGGGATTCATTGTAATGAAGAAACATATCAGTGTCACAGTGACTCACTGATCTATTTTAAATATTTTTTGTCAATGATGCAGCTCCGTGCTGTAATGGCACACAGGAGTGAGCTAACAAGCTTTGGATAATTAAAGTCTTTTCATGGGATTTGTTGTAAACTAAGAGCCTGTCAACATGAGGGTTAACAAGTCTCTAGAAGATCAGAGATGAGGAAAACGGCAGCTGATTAGTCCTTTTTTTCTACATTTATAAAAAGCAGATGTGTGTGTGGATCATAGTAAAAATTTCCTGTTTTAAATTTGCATTTCGAGGAAACAGAGGAACTACCTGTACTCTTATTAGTCACCCCAACAGGGACTTCTGTGCTTATCGGAAGCATTTGTGCATTTAGCAAATATTACATCGGATTTGATGGGTGCAATCTTGCAACGTGAAGCTCTCTGTCCAGACAATAGCTGGGCTTTTCCGCTCTCCTGAGTAAATGTTTGTCTTCACTTTTCAGCTCCGCTACTGTGTACTAAACAAAAGGTCCACCACACCAAAGGAAGGAGCAGGTTAATGTGGGTGGGTGGAAGGGAGTGTAAGAGCACAATAAAATAAGGTGAGGGGGGGAAATTTGAGCACAAGCTCACTTCAGTTTCGGACGATTGTGGGGTGTGTGTGTGTGTGTGTGTGTGTGTGTGTGTGTGTGTGTGTGTGTGTGTGTGTATGTGTGTGTGTGTGTGTGTTTTAACTCCTCCCATACCGCCAAATGAAACAGTGACCTCAGAAACTGGTTTGGCTGCATCTGAGTAAACACATACCTTAAAGGTAAACGGTTCAGGTCTGTGGACACATCTGTTTTATGTCTCTAACAACATTCCCTCACTTCTGCTTTGGAGTAATTTATTTCTTCCGCAATCTCAAGGTGTTTCCCTCCAACACATTATGCTCTACAAATTCAAAAAAGAAGGAGGAACAAAAAGTACAATATCTAGAGAAACCCGAGCTGAGCCTTTACAGGAAGAATAAAAAACCTCAAGAAAACATGACACTGGATCTGCCTAATAGCAGGTTTGAAAAAAGGACCCAAACTGGATCTAAAATTGCAGGCAAAGCTACAGTAGTTTCCATAATAAAATATAAGCTTTATTCTGATGTGCAAAGCAAAATACTGACCTCAGGTTGCCATAAAATAACCATAGCTGACATACTAGGGTCTTTCAAAATAAAGCTGCTGGTTTGTTTAGGGTTTTTGTTGGTCTGTAAAGCTGGCTTGCAGCCCTTTTTTAAATCACTTTTATTTTCTTTCTCCATATGCAAGGGCACACTACATGCTTGGCTTCTGAGTGCACCATCAAGGTGTATTTTGTCACTGAAGTACACCCCATTATCATGAATTATGCCGTTGACAGTTTGCAGTGGCACCTTGCTCTTTGCTCTGCGTGTTTTCAAAACAAGCAGTAGCCCAGAGGTATCCAGAGCAGGTCAACGTGTTGCAGCAGGTCTCAACCTCATGTTAAGAGCCTCATCTTAGGTCTGAAAATGTTACTAACCTGTATAAACTGAAGCACACTGTCACAGTCTCTGTCTCAGTGCACTCACCACAGTGACGGCATCATTGAAGAGGCATTCCCCAAACACCACGATGTAGAGCTGCTCGTTAACAGACACATCCTCGAACACGCTCAGCACAGCCACGGGGTCCACCGCCGAGATGATGCTGGCAAACAGCAGGTTCTCCTGGAGGTTGATGTCCTGCACGCCGAACGCCTCAATCTGGCATATAGCAAACAGAGACATGCCGATGCCGATGCTGTTCCACAGAGTCCCCACCACTGCAAACCACAACACCTGCACACACAGAGGGGAGAGTGTCACATTTATGTCTTCATATGAGGACCAAAGGTCGGTTTAGGAGAATGTGGCTGGTTTGTGACGGACCGTGCCGATGTTCTCAAAGAAAGGCCGGGTGGGCATGAAGTAGCCCGAGTCCAGGACGATGGGGGGCAGCATGTAAAGGAAGAAGACGTTGCTTGTGAGCACAGCGGGGGGCTCCTCATGGACAGAGTGCATGATGCCACCCACAATCAGACCGATGCTGATCAGAAGGCACGTCTCTGGCACCCAGATGGTGATCTTGTGGTACACATGGAAACCTGAGGAAGGAGATGTGAGGTTAGTGGAAAAACAGGAACAGAGCTGATGAGAAACAAACACTCTCTGAGCAAAGAGCTTAATGCATCCTCTATGAAAGGGCCACACCTACTTTTAACAATAAGGTCTCAGTATAAATGGCCAGTTTAATCAGAGGTTGACTGTTACTCACCAATCTTTGCAAAAGAAGCCAGCAGCACCCAAAGGGTGATCTCAAAAGGTATCTGTATTCTTGGGTAATCCATTGTAAACACTGGTAAATTTGCCTTTTCGGTGTCTGGAAAGGCTTGGGGGCCACCATCAGGCTTGACCGGGGGTAATATAGTGACACTAGCGCCGGTTGGTTTGGGGGGGACTTCCGCTTTGGTGCCATACTGAAGACTTAGAAATGTTAAAAGGACGAGTAAAATTCCTGTTCTTTTGGGAACGTGCAAATCCATTGTGCACAAACCGCCCACGCACGGTAATCCAAACTGATGCGACTATCAATCACTCCATCTGAAAGTCAAAACTAAAAAGAAATGCTAGCTGCAATGAAACGAAACTCAGCTTCTCCTCCAGAAGTTGAACATTTTAATCTCCTCGCATGTTCTCACAACACCATCTTCTCTGAGTTTTTCCACACTGAGTTGAAGTCAGTCTTCCTCGGCGCTCACGCTCGTGTGTTCCTGGTGAGTCTCCTTCAAACTGCCGGACAGCACACCTGTGGCTCACCTGCAGCGCGTCCACGAGTTCCGACAGAGGCTGGGCGCGGCGCGAGCGCTGCTCTGATTGGCTGTCAGCAGCAGATTGCAAAAAGGTGGGACGTTGCTGCCATTCAGCAGCCGCTCTTTTAAGTTTCGGTGACACTAGTTTCCCGAGCGACACTAGTTTCACCTTTCACACATAAACCGAACAGTTTCTCTGATTTATCTGAGATGGTTTCCGAATTTCAGGAATGAAGGAGTCAGGGGAAAAGTCTGACCATCATAGAGCGGAAGACTGCAATGTGAAAAATGAAAATATTTTACTAATCAGGCCTTTGTGTGAATATCAAAACTGCATTCTGATAACACAGTAGTTCACTGGGTATTCTTAGAAATCTGTTGAGTTTGTTTTCAGCATGACAGCCAATTTAAATCTGCTCTCATTACCGTGATTCAGCATCTTTCCCTCCCACAACCAGCCACGAGGTCACGGTAATTCTTTCCCAAATAAGACGGTAAAAACGGGAAGGAATCAAGGTCTGAAATGCCGGAGCGCTTTTTGAAAAGACTCGTGCAGACCAGCGTGGTGAGAAGGCCAAGTTGTGTTTTCGCTGTCAGTTTGTAACATGACTGTATTCATATCTCAGCTGTTTGATTTAAAGTGTCCTCAGGTCTTCTCTGTGTTAAGTGCTGAATTAATTACTTGGTAGAACTTTTCTGGCTGTAATGCATCTGCTGCGTGGGCCACTTCAGCTGACCTCACTGACCTTTCCATGCTGTGAGCCCAAACTGCACAACACACATGTAGCCCACTACTCAAAAAACGTTTTGCTTCACTGTTCCCTAAAAGTTCGAGTTGCTGTCAGGTGCATTATCTGTCAGATGTTGTTTATTACGTGCTGAGAACTGCATCCCCTGTTCTTTCAGGCCAGGTGAGTGCATGTATGAAAAATCTCAGTGTTAAGTCAAAACAGCCCAAAATGCCAGCTGG
This sequence comes from Naso thynnoides, assembly GCA_029783665.1. Classification (NCBI taxonomy): domain Eukaryota; kingdom Metazoa; phylum Chordata; class Actinopteri; order Acanthuriformes; family Acanthuridae; genus Naso; species Naso thynnoides. The sequence goes on along the minus strand of JAQLOL010000005.1, from coordinate 8,763,570 downwards.
GAAAAGCTTTCAATCCCAAAATGTCGGAATAGAAATTTAGGGTGTGCATGCATTATTCGACAGCAGCGATTCTGGCCTCGTCAGGATTTGCACGCGACCTTTTTCTTCAGGTCAGGTGAGTGTTGGTGAATTTTATTCCACTGTAATGTACTGTCGGCCTGCAATATGTCAGAGAGCACCGGGTTTTTTTCTGTTTTACAGACACTCTCGAGGACATCTGCCATTATTGTGGCTGTGTGGACAGTGATGACCCACCGTGGGTTATTACATAAAATTTGAATATTAGTAGCTCTCAGAATTGATTGCATCTCAAATGAAACATGGATTATTGTGACACTAGTTGTAGCTACCAGGTTTACAACATAGCCAAGTAGTTTGATAGTGTCTGCAGTGAATCAAAAGTTATTAAAAACTTACATAAAAAATTTGATAATTTCAAATGTTACTGTACATTATTTACTTACTTACTTACTTATTTATTTTAGATTAAATAGTGCTGGAAGAGGAGTACGCCAACATCTGCCCTCTATACACTTAATATGAGGAACGGGATGTGTGAAAATATGAGCAAATGTAAACTGTTAAATGTATTAGGCCTATTTTTATTTTCACTGCTTTATTTGTTATTGAATTTTGCCCCCTCATCTCTAAAAGTTTCTGTTTTTACATTTTTGTGCGACATTTAGACTACAGTGTGTTTATGGCCTCTTACGCCCGTTTAACCATGTTCATATTAAGTTCCTCAGTTCCATTTGATACGTTCTTGTACATTAGGCTAAATACGACATTTTCTAAAAACCCAAATACCAAAAACTGTTGTACCCTTCATATCTCAAAATGACAGGCCCAAAACTAAATATAACCTACTAAAAAAAAAAAAAAAATCCCGACCTTTCCTGTTTGGGAGCTGTTGGAGCAAAAAAATAAATGTGATTTACCACAGATTTTAATGGCCTTTTTTTATTGTTTGTTTGTTTGTTTTTGACAGCTGTGTTATTTTATTTAATGTACACATGCCTTCTTTAGCTACTCAACAGTTTACAACCTGCCAATAAATACAGCATGGGAGTTTATCCCAAATTCTCGGTGCCGTCCCTGCACAACAGCCCCGCAGCGCCCCCCACTGGAGAGAGCAAGCTCTGCCTCCAGCGGAGGTATTACGTCTCGATGTGTCAGAGGGAGTCAGGGCGAGTCTCGACTGCAGACGTCGTCGAGTAGCAACCAGGATGCGCATCAATATGAAAAGAAACCCTCGCATCTCTCAAAACGGTATGAGATCTTTATTCTTTCTATGTTTGTCATGTGATCATGTCATGGTTTGTGGAGGGCGTTTGCTCACAGTGGAAGATGCTGCCGTGAGGAGATGACAAGCACCTCGCAG
>JAQLOL010000005.1:8705116-8743008 GCA_029783665.1 Naso thynnoides | reverse complement strand
TATATATATATATATATATTGACCTTGACCATACTGGCTTGTATCTGTGTCAAGTTTGTCAGTAGGGAGGTGTTCTCACATTCCTCTGCTGAAAGGAGAGAAGTTTGCAAACTTCCTGAAATATTTCTGAAAAAGAATTTTAAAAATCTATTGTTCAGGAGAAGCAAATTCAAAAGAAAATTTTAAAAATGAACTATTGCATTGTTGCTTTTGGTGTTGTCATGGGATTTGTTGATGGTTTAAAAATAAAGAATCCTTATCCTCTAAGGCTACACTCGGCAAAATCTTCTTTTTGTCAACTACGGTCAGTTATCCTTCAAGAAGTGACAAATTTAAGCTAATGGTTACATCCACAAGCAAGTCCTTGTGCTGTCTGGGGAAAGCCAGTCCTGCAAAGATTTTTCCAAAATGTTTATTATTATTGTTATTATTATTATTATTACACATGGAGTTGCCTGGTGTGGCTCTGATTAGGAAATCATGGTCATCAACTCTAATGTCTTTACCTGTTATGATATTATTCTGGACCTAATCTGCGCTGCAGAATGACCACTAAGGTCGTCACTTATGTTGGTTATTTCAGATCTTTGAGCCTGTTGTCTGTTTCCCTCCCACTGTCTCTCCATCTCCTCATCTTTCTTCATCAATCACATAAATATCCAGCACCATTTTACTCCCTCCAACAAGCACAGATCTATAAAACGTACATATCTGCCATGACACACTGGCATTTGTCTTACAATAATGTCTCAGCTAATGTGATTTCTGTTGTTCTGATGCTGCACTGTAAGCAACGATGAGGAGCTGGTTCACATATGAGAGGCTTTAACAGAGGTCCATCACATTATTCTATACTTAAACATATCTACAGATATTTAGTTCTGCAGGTTATATGCACCACTATAGACCTAAAACAAAAAAAGTGATTTGAGTTTTACAGTGCAGTTGAATTATGCAGAACTCTGAGATTGAAATTGCATAAAAACTTACTTTAACTTGCATGAAGATTAAAATACCTTACTGCTTTGTGCTGTTGCAATTATATACTGTTGCATCTGAGAGAACTGATGAGCACTGCATCGAAGTTTTTAGACTGAATTGAAATAATGCACTCTGCATTATTTTACTCACCATCAGCAACACCTCTTCCTTTGCCCGTTTACCAGCTGTGGGCTCCGGTGTACTTTATTGTACAAATTTACAGAGACAGTGGGTTTTATTTTGAAAATGTTACTTTGCTTATGTTGATATGGCTGTTGTTGCCAAATGTTATAGTTTTTTTTTCCATTGTTACTAAGTAAGTTATGACTTTGTTCTGATCAGTTGTATATGCACACAGGTTGGACAGGGGAAGTCTGGAGACACCAGCAGCCCCACAGAGATATGAAGTGAAACTGGATAATGAATAAAGGCTTATCAGTGCCTATTGAGTCCATCAGTGAATTAAATGACACATTATGGTTTTTAAGTTGTGTGGCAGATTTTGCTTCCTCACTAAAAGAGATGCAGTGTCATTATTTACACTCTGTGATTGTCATACTGTAATCAGTCAAAAGGTCTCCTGTGGAAAAACATTGAAAAATCACAGTGTGTTTTTTTTTACAGCTATTGTGCAGGTCCTTCAAGACCCCTTTCTATAGAGGGTCTTTTCTTAAATACCAGTGTAATGCCTTGTACTCATCAGAACGTAGCTTTTTCTGTGCCATTTGGCCTTTCATACACACACAAGTGGCATTTTAGGTCACTGTAAATAGTGCTTCTGGAAAACTCCTGCCAAAGTGAAGATATTTAGAAATGCCATTTACAGTGTAATGGACCGGACAGGGTAAGCAGAGTTTATGGCATAAGACGTCAGATTATGCGTCTTTATTCCTCGTGTTTGTTGTTTGAGGGTGTGCTGTTTCTCCCCGTTGTTTACATGCAGGATACATGCATTGGCCGGCGTGTCCACAATAGTGCTGGTTTTAATGTTCCTAAGAGGACTTTTGACATGTTTACACATAATGTAAGGTTACTCTTCCACTCTTTTGAGGAAGAGAGGTATAAAATGCTCTAGGAGTTTAATGCTGTTATTTGTGGTTTCTGTTATTGTTTTTATGAGAAACAGGAAGTCACTAGCTTTATCCAGGCCTCTAGCTGGCCAATTTGTTGCCAACTGTTTGTTTGTCATGTTCCTAACAGTATTTAACAGCCACTTTTTGCAATTTCATGTGGACAGAGATTTATTTTTAACGGAGGAGAAGAAACCCTGTTTTTTAAAGTAGGCTACCCTCTTACATGCGGCCTAGGCCTGAGTCCCCTTTTCATTCTATTTTCACAAGCAAGTCTATAATTTGGTTTCATTTATTTGCTTTAAGTGTCAGTATGTATATAAAATGCACAGACATAGTGGTGGTGGTGGTGATAAATAATCTTGTTTGGTGACTCTGTTCCTAGTTATTTATCTAATTATGATTTAATTTATTAGTCTAGCTTTGTTTGTTTAGTTTTTTTTTTTTCGTTTTTGTTCTGTTTTTCCAAACTATTTAAAAGTTTCAAACAGTATTTAAGAAAAACACAAAGAAAACCAAAATGAAAAAGAATAATTTGTGAAAATCACTTACAAATTATCACTCAATTTTAGAATAAAAGCTTCAAGGTTAGTTTATTTGAGCCTTTAAGGATATTTCCGGAAGTGACGTTAGTACCATAGCTTGTTGAATGTTCAGTCTCTCACGCATGTACTTTTGGCGATCTTTTGCTCTACTCCAGACCCAGCTAGAGGAGGCTTGGATCTCTAAATCTTCATTTAATATGTGTTTAAATCTATAACATAAAAATCAAACACACTTCTCTCTGGCTTTAAAATTTGTGCAAACTTTAACGACAGAACAGGCCTTTTTTTAACCTACAGTGTGGCTCAGATGCTGCTCTGACCTGCCTCTCGATGTAGTTTGGGGTTTTGCAGAAATGACTACAGAGTGAGAGCTCTCTTCGTTGTCCTCCCTCTCAGCTCCTTTCCTGTTTTCGTACGTGTGCATGGCGGCTGCTGTTGCTCGGTGTGTTGCGACCTGTCATATTTTGAGCAGCTCTGTGTGGAGGTGAGGCGAAGCTGCACAATAACCTTACAAACATGAAAACTGAGGAGCTGGACGAGAAGCTCACACACCGATACGGACATTTGTCACGTGTTCATATTTCCTCTGATAGCTCTCGTGCTATCCTGTTTTATCTCCTCATCTGAAGATCATCGAAGAACGCGTGAAAGGCAATTTCCACACTTGACATCATGAGAGGGTTCAGAGTTCAATGTTTCCTTTGAGACAGTAATTTCCTTTTAGTCATACACCAATGGACCCTCCGCTACATTTTGGTTCCACGTGACAGCGACTAAACCATCACATTTGGTGGCAAAAATAGGCTACCGCTAACAGACAGCAGTGGTGGAGAGTAACTGAGAACATGAAGGCCACGCCTGACACTAATGAGCACACTTTTTTTTCCAGTGGTTAACAGATCAAATAAGCAAGGAATGAGGATCTAACTGCTAGTTAACCAATAGTCAACTGTTAGGTTACTTACAGTCAAATAGCTTGTATTGATTGTGAGTTAGGAATGACTTGATTATTGATAGCTTGTTATTTAATTTCCTAATATTTTCTAATGGAGAACTAAGACAGGAAGATGTATGTTCCTAATTATTGAGTAGTGGTTAGAAAGGAACAAACTGTCAATCAGTAGATTCACTTCCCTAATGAGTGGTTGATAATTAACCAAATAATAACTAATAATATTACTAATTACTTAAACATTGATTACTGTTTATTTACTAAACCCAACATAGTGATACATAATACTGAGTATTTACTAAATAATCCCTCATTACCTCATGATTATCTTTTAATTTCGTACTCTTAATGTCAAGTGAAGTTATCCATCATTGTAGTTGGTAAAAGTATTAAACTAATCAATAGTTCATCGTCATCATTAATATGGTATCTTCCACTCTGTCCTCTTTGTTATCTACTACACAGTGCGTAATCATTAACTAATACCACTTTATCAAATTGTACAATAGTTTCTCATTAACTAATGGCTAAATATAGGGTAGTTAATATTCTTTATTTGTTCCTTAGTAACTGCACAAAAAGTGTTGCTCATTTATTTAAACACTATAGCAGTTAAGTTTTTTTTTAGTATCTTGCTGCTTTTTCAAAGCTGTAGTTGATCGTAGATTATAGTGAACAAAATGCAATAATGCTTTTTTAGGTCAATCAACTGCTGTATACACATTAGGCATTATACAGTATAGACATCAAACTGAAAGAGGCCATTCTTCATTCTGCATGATAAGATTTTTTTTGATAATTTAAGTGAATTCTGCACATAATATTTTCGTACTTAAGTGAAAAAAAAAAGGTGAAGAAGAAGCCAGACTATGACTGGTTATGGACTATTTTACACTGTGGTGTTACTATTACTGCCAAAGTAAAGATTCTAAGAATTACATTACATTTAGATAAGTATTACATATGCACATCTCTGTAAATGCGCTTTCATGTGTTTAGAATGGACCCTGCATTAGAGAGAGCAGAGAAAAATTGCCTCAACAGATTGTGTGCTTAGTCCATAGCAGAAAAAAAATTTATGTTTGTTACTGAAGGAAGAAAATGATTAAAAAGAGAATAATCAACATGAACCAAAGTGACTGTTAACTTTAGCTTCCAATATGTAACTCCTCCTAGCCAGTTCCGTCCCTGTCTAGTCTTTGATTTCTTTCTTGTTGCTCAAAGGTCATTTGCAGCTGACCAGCGCTGGTTCCAGTCTGTGAGAGGAAGAGCAGCAGCCAGGAAACGCTACAGTTTAGCTTTTTCTCACTCAGCTGCAGGTAGGTGTTGTCTCTTTTTTGTCCCCATTTTTAATACCTTTTATTGAGGTTCACTGAAATGAGCAACTATCAAAGTTCAAGCAGCTTTTTATTACCATGGTGTAGGGGAAATGTTGTCTTCAGTTTACTAATTTACCAGAGTAAAACTCAAACCTAAGTGTTATATAAGCAGTTGGAGAAGCAGTATTTCATTTTCAGCTGAAGTTTTTGCTCCATAGGGTCCACAATGACGAAGAAGCTGCTGGTGGATGTAGACTGTGGGGTGGACGATGCTCAGGCCATTATGCTGGCACTGGCCGCCCCAAATGTGGAGCTCTTGGGCATCACCTGCGTGCATGGAAACACCACGGTGGAGAACGTGTGTAGGAACACACTACGAGTTCTGCAAGCCTGCAATAAACTGGAAGTGAGTGCAACACAGTTTATTTATTATCTATACACATAGGTAATTTTATTAAGATGACATGATTTTATGGTGAATATTGAGTGTTTTTAAACTAACATCTGTGTGTTTACTCAAGAGTTTTGTCAGACATGACTGGAATTTACTTGTATCATGTGAGGAGTAAAGGGTGCTTTTTGTAAAACTGCTCAACAATGAGTTCCTGTTCCTCAGGACACATGACTGGAGGCAGAAACTGGACAAACTTCCAACCAGTATGAGCTCAGCTAGCTCTACTGGAACTTTTCGCATGAATGAATCAGCACTATTGAGAAATATTGTCTTGTTTTGGCTTGGAGCTTTAAAAAAAGAAATGAAACCAAACATCTGAGAAATCTCTGCTTAGTAATACTGTATGAATATGAATTATTGCAAATAAGGTGCCTCAACGAATTGGAAAAAAATGTATTAGATTTCCTTTAATCAACCAAATAGATATCAGTCCCATCATTCCAGTGTCTAAGATGATGGCAATACATTTGGTCAGTTGTAAAAAGAGAACATCAGGTAGTCAAGAGGTTTTAGAACTGCAGCTTCCTTAGTTTGTGTCCTTCTGGAGACCCTTTATGTGGTTCCCTATCTCCCTACTTTAAACTACTGTCTATTGAAGGCATCAAATGTTCCCAAAAAGTGTTATGTACGTACTGTGTAGTGCAGACCTGTTGAAAACAAGTGCATTGTGCTCACTGTATTTGTCAGAAAAAAGTGCATGACATTAAAGGCTTGATTAATTTAATAATAATAATTATTATTATTATTATGGTCTATGATCAAAGTCAAGCTTTACTGACTAACTTAAAAATGTGCAGTTATTTTTGAAATTCTGCACAATTCACTGATAAAGTTCCAAACATCAACTTAATTGGGGTGGGTGTCTTTAAACTTGTTGAATCTAAATATTTTTCCATTGCTTCTGACGTTCTTGTAATCTCTATGTTACAATAAATTTTCTCTAACCAATAGAATTTACCATATAGCGTCCAATGTGTGTCAAGATTTAATCTTGTAGTGTGGGAGCTAGGACTTCTAGCACAAACAAGTACATGTATCACCATATTGCCTCACTGGGCATGGGCTACATATAATCTAGATATTACATTAATATCATGAAATATCATGACATGAGACCAGATATCTTTGATTTTGTAAACGATTGTAGTGATCAGTGTTCTTTTCGTAGTTTTAAAGGTTTCATTTAAAGTGATGTTTAATTTTTAAACTTACCAGACTGTTCCAGCTGTTGTAATATTTGCCCTTACTGAGTTAGTCATCACATCCTCATTACTGGTGATTATTTATCAAATATCTCAGTGTTGATATGTTTTGAAAGTAACAATGGTCATTCCTATGATAATGCGGAAATACTGATATCAAGGTATGTGGTTAAAATCAGTGATACTTGATTTTGTCCATATTCCAGCTGTATGCTCAATCATATCTTGTATTTTGTGATATTATAACCACGAACACTGACTTGCTAAGTTGACAGAGTTACAATATGTAAGCTGTGTTAAAATGACAACATTTTCATCTAATGTGTCCTTCTTTGTCCATGTTTCAGATTCCAGTGTATAAAGGTGCTGCAAAGCCGATCCTTGGGAAAAACATCAATGCGGGAAACTTCCATGGGCAGGATGGGCTCGGAGATGCTCCTGATGCCAACGCTCCGGGTCTGGACCTGGTTCAGGAGGAGGGTGCTGTATCAGCTATGATCAGGATTATCAATGAGAACCCTGGCGAGGTAAGAGCTGTGCAACAGCTGTGTGTGTATATCCAGTTTAGTTACGTCTTAAAGTCCTGCGTTTTATTCCCAGGTTTCCCTGGTTGCCACGGCGCCCCTTACCAACCTGGCTCTGGCTGTGAGAATGGATCCATCTCTACCAAGCAAACTCAGAGGACTCTACATCATGGGAGGCAACACTGAATGTAAGAAAATTTAAGAACTTTTAGTTTCTTCACACTGCATTTTCTCTCTCCAATTCACAACAGCACGAGTGCTCAGTGTTAACAGACTGGCCCTGGGGCACTGATCAGTGGTACTGTTCAACCCCACGAGTATCACAGTAAACCATCAGCATGCTCTTGTTTGTGCTCCTGTCTTCTTTAGTTTTGGATATTTCAGGCTCTTTCATTGAAAAGACTGTAGTTTGGTCTTTGGGTTGTAGTCGTAGACACAACTCTCTTTACCTGGGATGAACCTCTACATTAGGCTGGGGCTGTTCTTGGGCCTGTTGACCGAAATTCCTGCAAGCTCCAACAGAGCTGCTTCTCCTCTGGAGACATAAAATAGCCAAAACAGATGTACCAGTGCTCACAACAATGAAAACTTAGGTGTTAATGATGATCCCGAACCTCATTTCCTTCGGGATAATAAACTTGAGGTTGAAGCAATAAAGGGCTGCACAATTAGTCTAAGTTTAATCTAAATTGCAATATGGACTACTGCAATTCTGCCATCCCTGGGGGTGCAATATTTGCAAAAGGAGAAATGTGAGTCAAGATGCAGTGTAATTCAAATATTGTGCCATAGAGTTGTCCCGGCCTTCACATCATATTCAAAAGACTTAAAAAACATTTTTTGTTTGGTACAGATCACTGCAAAAATCACACCATAGTCAAAGCAATATGTTTGTCAGTGAAAATGTGAATAATTATGTAGAAATGATCATTCCCTCTTATATCAAAAATCGTACTGAAATCATAGCGCAAGGCCAAATAATTGCAATTAGATATTTTGGTAACACTTAATGCATCCATCTATAATGCACTCTGAACATACTTAATGTGTACTTTAATGCACCTACAGTGCTCTATAATCGGTTATAAGCAAGGTTAGAGTTAACCATAACCTGTAACGCATTTTAAGTGTGTTAATTATGTGTTATTATGTTCATAATGTGTTATAAAGACATACTTTATAGAAAGTGTTAACTCATGCACAAACAGAAAGTGTCAAAAATTTTGGATAGCATTTCAAATTAAATTGCGTCAGAATTGCGATCCTTGTCTAGTAAGTGTTCGTTATCATTCTGTCTGCATTATGTGATGGCGGAGTTCATCAGTAGTTTTCTGTGCTTTGCTTATAAAGCTCGAGGAAATACCACAGTGTGTGGCGAGTTCAATTTTGCTGCTGATCCAGAAGCTGCGTACATTGTTCTGAACGACTACCAGTGTCCCACCTACTTGGCCTGCTGGGAGTTTACCTGCTACAGCAAGCTGCCCTGGGTAAGGCTTCTTGTAACAGATTTAACACATAGATTGCTCAGATTAATTACGGGACACAACTCTTCTAACGCATCACTAATCTCATCATCTCTCCTGGTATTTACAGGAGTTTTGTGACGCCTATTTGGCACAGGACTCCAATAAAGCTCGCTTCATGGCACGGATCTCCAACCACAGCATGGAGGCGTCAAAAACCGATCGCTACGAGAAGGAGTTTGTCGCCGGCTCAGGTTTCATTTCCTGTGACTCGTACGCCATGGCAGCCGCTGTAGACGATTCATTCATCACAGAAAGCGACCATTATCCCGTCAGCGTAGAGCTGACTGGCACACACACCAGAGGCATGATGGTAGTAGATACTGTAGGCTTCATGAAGAAAACTCACAAGGCTTGTATAATGAAAAAAGTGGATATGGCAAAGTTTGCGCAGATGATGATGGCTGCTTTAAAATAACGGCAGTGATGAACATGTTACCTTTTCCATCCAGTAATTTTTTGTCAGTATGAAGTTATCCTGTTAAGCTTTGTCTCTATATGTTTATGTATGATGACTAATTGTATTTTTAGGTGTATTTTTTGAAGGAAAGCACCTCATTAAATTTTTCATAGAAACTCTTTCTTCACATTTTATTCTGTATTTATTTTATTAAAGGTGTTTTCTCTTTCATAACAACACAGCACACACTCATTCAACCAGTGCTTCGTCAGTGCTACATTTGACTGATGTTAGTCCTCTTGGGTATATTATGTGGTAGTCCTCCAACTTTCTGTTCTTCAAATGGGGTTTTGTAGCTGCATTTACACTGATTTGTGAGCGTCACTCTTTGATATAAATTATTACAAGTATTTACAACTGCTCATCCAGTATCCACTCAGCCATATAGCAGCATTCAGATGGATCCTCAGTATCCTTTTCTGCCTCTGAACCTTGACCTCGTGTCCAGCTGTCGAAACAGGACAATTATGGGTTAATATGAAGAATTAAAGCACAAGTTATCTTATCTTAAAACAGCACAAGGAAGGATTTATTTTTAACATTACATGTGTTTCCCCCCCAAAAAATTCTGCACTTCTAGTCACTTGTAGACATAAAGAGAGATGAGGATAAAACATTTCCTGTTCTTTTTATTCCTCTACTTTTACTGAATCCTTTCATAAGTACAATGTGATCACCGCTTACTTACCATTGACCTCTTGCACTCAAAAAATGAGGTCTGCAGGGCTTTGCAGTGGCCTTCCTTCAAACACTCACTGGGCATCTTCCCCTCCTGGCAAATTAAGAAACCAGTTAGAATACACTGGGTGCTCTCCATGAGTAACATACATTTCCCAGCAAGAGCCTCAGTCAGTGGCTTCTTAGTCCTATATGACCTGAGACAGCACAGGCACCATTCAACTCTACAGAGGACACAGCTTTTCATCAGAGGGAAAAGACTGCGACAAACGGATTAATCTGTGGTCTTCAGTAGTTTCAATCTGGTATGTGGCTCTTCCCTCCAAAGACAACACCGGATCATTTACTCATACTTTCATCCAAAGAGGAACTGATATGTAAGATTGAGTGGTCTGGTGACAGGAGATGGATCTATGCTAACCTTGTTAAAGGAATAAATGCTTTGGTTAATTACTGTAGACCAAAAATACCAGATATTTGCCACTCACAGCTCAAAAATGTTAAACTTGCTTTTCACAGTTACATATGAAATTGTAGCTTCTGTTGTTTGTAACTGCTGATCGAATAGTACAAATCCAAAATGCGTAACTGAATGAAATCTAGCCTAAAGAAGAATGGACTCACCATACATGTAATAATTGTTGTTTTTTTTAACATAATGTAGTGTATGCTCTTTGTGTGGTGCTAAAAATTCTATTGTTACTGTTTTAACAGTATGTTACAGTATGTTTTAACTGCATCAAAAGGCCTATTTGTTGAACTATGATCAGAGGAACTCATTTTGATTTACAAGCACTGTACTGATTGATCTCTGGTACCTTGAAACAGGCATAAATAACTGAACGTCTGATCTTGTTGTAAAGTGTTATCCTGTATTAAGTGGTGAGAATGAGGAGATTACGTAACTTTTTGTTTTTATGATTTTACACAGTTGTATAATCTTTTCATGGTTGTCAACTTTATGATGACGACTTCTAACTAAATAAAACACAGGATGTACAAATGTTTACATTATTTAATATGTATCATCCAATATTCATTACATCCTTTACCCATGTATACTCGCAAATTTTGGTGTAAAAATGGCTCCGGTTTGGTTGGAACGCTGTGTTTGCAACCGAGGACACACACAACAGCAGCTGTGACTGGTCCGCTTGGTCACTACACATGCCTGATTTATGCCTCTGTGTTAAATCAACGCCATGGAGCTCTAATAAAGAAGTACTGTGTCATCAACAACATTCACAAAATCATAATTAAATGATTCAGAGATTAAAGTGACGGTAAATATGTATTTTGCATTAATGTAGGTTTTCAATAGAATGTGAAACAGTTTAGCATTTATTTTAGAGAAATTAGACAGTATATGGACACAACCAATAACCATAATTATTTTGTGATACACATAGGCCTGTTTTGTTTTATTCTGTTTGCTTTTTTTTCTCTTTGCTCTATGCAATTCTGTTTTGTATTCTTGTCAGTTTTGTTCCTTTTCTGCTCCTGGTTTTTGTTTGTTGCCAACCACTTAACTTTATTATAATACTAAAAAAAACCTGTATGCTGAATATGAATCAATTTAAAAGACACGCAAATGAATTTATTTAAAAAACAAACAAACAAACAAAACAAAGAACCAACGCCGTGTCCTACGCCGTAGCCAGACCTGCACCTCCGCAGAACTGTCACAACACCTAGCAGCGATACACGCCGTAACGTGTGATTGGTCCACTTGGTTCACAGACGCCAAAATTCTGCAGAGCTTTCAATTAAAATTTACAGACCTCCGAAATCTAGGGAGAAACCGTGTTTGACGCTTGCTTGTCGCAGGCCACAGCCTGTTGGCTTCTCCGTGAAGCTACACTCGGCGGGGGATTGCCAGTCTCTGATTAACGTCTGACTACGGACGTGCGGCGCAGACACATCAGCGTGTCCTTCTGCGTCGCCTGCACGCGGAGCCTACGCCTAAGCTGCGCACGAGGCCGTTGGACGCATTTACACTTCTATCTAACAGTCTTTGTCCTAATCCTAATGTATTTTGGAATTATTCGATCCATCTCTCTTCTGTTTAGTCTATGTTCGGGCGTGCTGGAACCGTGTGGAGTAGTAAAGCAGAAGAAACAGCCGGAAATACGTAGGAGGAATGAATCCACCGAGCGGACCAATCACAGTGCTTACGGTCCGCGTCGCTGCCACGTACGACGCACGTCAGGCTACGGCGTCAGACTCTGCGTAGGGACTACGTACAACTATACATGAGCTTGCAACGCATTTCCGTTTTCTTTCTGAACGCGAGTTGACCAAAATGGAAAACATAGAGGAGAAGTTGAGTAAAGAAGTCCGTAAATACGCTCATTTGTACGACACCTCTTCACCTCATTATAAGGACTGCCAGATGGCAGCGAACTCCTGGAGGGAAATTTCCACAAACATCGGGGTGGACGTCGTTGAATGTACCAAGAAGTGGAAAAACCTGAGAGACAAGTACGTGCGGCTACTCAAACGAATGGCGACGCGGAGCGAGGACTCAGGCGGCAAAAAAATGTCGGAGTTCTATTCCACCCTCTCGTGGCTCGCACCTCACATAAAGCACCGGGACACTGAGTCCAGCCACGACGACAGCGGGGTGAAGAAAACTGGGTCTTCGTGTCGTAAACGTCTGTCCCCCCCGCCTTCTCCTCTGCCCCCCAGCCCAAGAATGGGACAGAAGAGACAGAGACGGGACCGTGATGACTCGTTGCAGGAGCAAGTCGCTCGACTGGAGCAGCGCAAGGTGGAACTGGAACAGAGACTTTCGAGCAGTGGCGACGAGGCCTCCAGATTCGGGCAGACTGTCGCAGATATGCTGCGAAGGGTGCCGGAGGACCGCAGACCGCAGGCCATGTTTGATGTTTTTAAGCTACTGTTCGAGCGACAGCAGCACCGATAAACTTTGTCCCCCCCAACATGTCTTCTTTTACCTTTGACACATTGTTTTGCTGATAAAGCTCTGTGTTTTTATATTGCTGTACTGGTGCTTTTACTGGAGTGAAGAATCTTAATACCTCCTCCATCACTGTTTTTTTCGGGTTCATTGTTTTGACAATTAAAACACAAGAGTATCCTAAGATTAATTTTAAAAAAATCCACATCTGGTGAGACAAATTTGCTATTTTTACATTACTACTATAAGCTTAATTCCATTTTTACACTAACTTGCCACAGTTGCTTTAACCACATTCCACATTTTAGGCACGCTCCAGATCAGATACTTTTGCTTTTTACTTGTAGTATGTACTGCACCTGCCCACACTAAGTACATACTGTTGCTGCTTACTAAGCCATTCTCAGGTAAAATTCGTTCAGACTTCATTCACCAGTTGCACAATTTAATCACTTGGTTTTGTGCAGCTATAGTATATTAATATATTATTTGTACATAGGAGTCAAAACTTATATAGTTCCTACACTTTAATGAGCTGTCATGTCACTGCTGCGCCTGTCATTCTGTTATCTGTCTCAGCTTTGTTTATATCTGAGCGTCACAATGTGACATATTTGACATATTCTCTGCACAGAGGATTGTGGGTCAGAATGGCCTGAAAAGTATGCTGGCTTGCATCCTGCAAAATCCACCCAGATGCAGTAGAACATCCTGATATTTCTGGCATACTGCATTTCACATACTACGTACTGGGACATACTAAATTTTTTATTTTTTGCATACTAAATAGTAAGGTAGTATGGGTACTGGAACACAGGATTACTCTGCAAAATTATTTGTAGGATTTTTTTCTTTTTTCAGACTGTTTACCTGGTCGCTTTTATTGCGTAATTTTTTTATTTAACCAAATAGCATCATTGAGGGTAAAGTGAGAATTCTCAGTAATACTCCACTATTGTTTATCCATTTCATGTCAATGCAATTTACAAACTGAGGGGAAGATTTTTCTGCTTGGTACTTCACTTTTCAAACTTGTATACTAGCAATAGTAATTTAAAAAACATCACGTACAACACGAAAAGAACACATCCAACAGGAAGCATTTTTCTGCGTGAGTGCTTTTATTTTTCACATCTTCTACTCATCAGTACTACCAATCCAACAGCATCATGTGCAGTGTGACAGTAAACACAAGAGGGAAAAGATTTCTGCCTGTGTACTTTTCATTTTGACATCTTTAACATGCCAGCAATGTTAATCCAAGAACATTCCAAACACCATGACAGCAAAATCCTGACAGCACATTTTTCTGCAAGACTTCTTTTAGTGTCGACGACTTCACTGGTAACATCTGACAGCTCACACTGGAAGTTTTGAATGCAGGACTCTGATGTATTTTTACATCTCATCATTCCATGGCATAACTCCCTGAGGTGACTGAAAGAAGGCCATCAGGTCATTTCGTACAGCGATGGCCTCCCTGGTTGAAAGGCATCTTGGAAGGCAGCGAGGAGCCACAGCTTCTGAAAAACTTGTGTCATCTGCCACTACTCTTCGCCACTCGCCTGGCTGAGATGACCCTGAAGTATCTGAGTCTACAAAACTGGCAGGGATGTATCTGCTCACCACTGTGTTGACCTCGTCAGTGTGGGCCAGGAAGTTGTGCAGAGCGATACAAGCTTTGATAATGTTCACTGCTTTGTCAGGCAGAAATTCCAGGGGTCGACCAAGGATTCGCCACCGTGCAACCAAAACGCCAAATGTGTTTTCTATCACCTGCCTGGCTCTGGAGTGACGGCAGTTGTAGATCTGCCTTTCCACGGTCATGTTTGTCTCTGTTTGACAAATGAAACCATAATTAGTAGAAACAATGTCACCATATGCCAGTGTAGCAATACAAACATTTAGATGAATACATACGATATGGTGCTGACGATATTATGATGGCCAGTTTTTACTAAGCTACTTGTTTAGAAAAGTTCTGATACATTTTTTCTATTCCTGATACGGATTCTGATACCAAAATTTGGGTAGCAGCCGATACAGAGTACTGATTCGATTACCAACCTAGAACAATTCCTTTAAAACGTGAGGAAAAAAATCTAAATTTACTTTAAGAAAAAGATTAGAAGAAAAGACAATATAAAACAGCAGCACAACAGCAACTTAAAAACTGAACTCTAGCAAAATCTAATTCCTTACTCTACACTAACTAAACTAACTGGGAAATAACTGGGCGCCATTTATAAATCACATGGTATCCATCTGTGCTGAACTAGGGTACATGCCGATACCGATATCAGCATTTTCAGATACTGGTATCTGCATCGGAACAATTCTATATTTGTTTATTGCTAGTTTGTAGTTAGTTGTGGCATACTGGACTAAATTATACTAAAATATGTTCCAGAAATTTTTCCATCTAATGTGTATTAAAAAGGTGGATAAAATATCTGAAACACTTGTCCACACTTCTGTAACCTATGACCTATAACCTCGATAACAGCCAAGCACTTAAATTAATACCTTTGTCGTTTAAAATCGGACATTATCTTTACAAACTTGGCAGTTATGGCATAACAGTTGTGATACGACAGTTCAGGCATACCTGGAAAGGGACACATAAGGTTGTTGTGCAGGGGAAACGCAGCATCACCAACAATCACATGTGGAGTTTGGACTTCTGTTCCAGGAAGGTTGACTGGCGGGGGCAGGTTCTGTTTGTGCTCCAGCAGCATTGAATCAAACCTGCTCTGCTTGTAGATGCCCGCGTCACTTTCTCGTCCGTATCCCCGAACATCCATCATGGTAAACCTGTATCTGGCGTCGCAGGTAGCCATCAAGACAACCGAGTGTGCGCCCTTGTAGTCGCTCCGGGCGTGCGGCGGTGCCTTGATTTTCACGTGTTTTTCGTCTATGCTGCCGACACAGTTCGGAAAATTCCACAGTTGCCAAAAATCTGCTGAAATAGCTTCCCACTGGGCGACTGAAGGGCATGGAAGGAACTCTGGCTGTAGTGTTTTCCATAAGGCTTTGCAGACCTCCGAAACTATGGAGGATACTGTGCTTGACGCTAGCTTGTAGCAAGATGCTACAGCCTGTTGGCTCCCACCTGAGGCCAAAACTCGGAGGGTTATCGCCAGTCTCTGGTTAATGTCTATAGGCATGCTGTGCGTACACTGGTGTGAGATAAAAGGCCGTAGACGACGAACCAAATCGTCAAATTTATCTGCCGACATCCGAAAATATCTGAAATGCATCTCCTCGTCCATGTCTCTCAACGGCCGCACGAGCACAGCAAACTCACCCTCCTTCTGCCTCGCTCGGTTCAACGGTCGTACACACCATCGCCTCCGCCGACTTCTCTCTTTCCTGCGCTGCAGTGCTTTTAGTAAAAGCAACTGCTGTTTGACATCAATTAGCTCCAACTCCAACAAGATGCGCTCCGTTTCAGTCGCCATTTTTCCAGGAACAAGAAGACGGGAAAAGCTCACCGCAGTGACAGATATCACCGCCCTCTAGCGTTTTGGTGGCGTAACGACACAAACAATCCGCGCGAGAGAATATTACTTAAACGCTCACAACGGCGTAGGCCACTTACGATACGTAGGCTACGGCGTCAGGCGTAGAGCCTACGTACAACTATAAGTTAGCCTTAACGGACAGTTTTTGCATCATAAAGCCTTTACATGTTTAGTCAAATATGACGTGCAAACTAACTTACAGCTTATTAACGTTAGCTTCCTACATACTTCCCGTTGTTGAAAATCGTTTTATCACACAGTTGTTATGAGTCGTATTTTCGTCACGACGTTTGCGTTGACGCGTGACTGATCCTGATAGTTACGTGTATGCAGATAAAGCGCCGAATGATAACAGCACAGATAACGCAGCTGAGCGTGGCGTGTTTAGTTGCCGTTAAGCAGGAACGGAATTTACAAACGTTCATGTGAACTCAGTTCTTGGCATTTAGGATTCAGGTTATAATTTGGAAGCACATTTTGGTTATTAACACTAGCAAGCGTTTAAGAACCATAAAACAGAACAGAAATTTAAAAAAAAATGAACTCGGTTCTAATGTTAATTACAAAAGTATAGACTCGCCTCTAATGTGGAACACATTTTGATAAGTGGGCAAACTTTACCCAGAATATTACCAAAGGTGGTTTGACTTACCTTTACCACACAGTCGTGCTGAAGGAGACACGCCTTGAAGTCCTCTCTGATACCAGCGCAGGCTCTGTTGTCTTCCTCTTTGTCCTCGTAATATTTCGGCATTGTGCGGAACCTACTTTCACATCAAAATTATCTCAATCGTTGACTAACAAGCACAAGAATCGCCTAGCTAACTGCTATCATGACGGCTTTCAGCCATGTTTCTGAAACGGCAGGAAAACGGAAGTACCTTTCGTAAAGAGGTGCATGCTGGGATGTAGTGTAGTTTTTCATGTATGTTTTGTTTAGACGTTTGAGAGCAAAGTTTTGACAGATAATTATCCACTTGTGAAGTATTAACAATGCTTATTATGTATTTCAAGTCTGCATTTAACTTGTTTTCATCCTGTTACTCACAGCTGTTCTTAAATCAAACCCCATGATGCAGATGGCATGAGGAATGCAAGTACAACAAAAATCACAAGACAAAAATGGCCATGACTTCTAACAACATTTATCATTTATTTTCAAGATGTCCATGTAAAATGATGTCAAACACATCAGAGGCAGGCATACACATGTACATGATGAAGGCACATGAACTGATGGATGTATGAAGTGTTGTTTCGTTTTGTTTTTTTCTCCCATCCACTTCCCACAAGTACAGTGAGGGGATCACAGGGATCTCATGACCGTTCATGCTGTTTGCATGCATTCAGTTACTGTTTGGATGTGGATAAAGGACAACAGGGTGAAGTCAATCCCGTCAGCAGTTTCACTGCACTCCCCTGTCAAAAAAAGTTCCACCATTTACTAAGTGGCTTGCTCTCATCTTCTACCAATTAAAAAAAGAATCTGTAGAAGACGCCAAGATCAGGCCCCTTCAAGTTGATGATTTGATCTGGGTTTCGAGGACTGTGCTGCAACCAACATTATGAATAATGCACGTGTACGAGCACCATAAGAGAAAATTGTCCCGTTTTGATTTTGAGTCCACCAAAAGGCACTTCACTACCCCCTTTAATAAACCACTGTAATGTAAAATGATTGAAGTCTCACATAAAAATACCTTCCATTCAACACATTGGCCTCCACACATACAAAACATGTCAAGTGAATTTCAATAAACTGTTAAGTGAGGCAGAAGAGAGAGAGAGAGAGAGAGAGAGAGAGAGAGAGGGAAAGAAGGAGAAATAATGCTAATAGCTTTTCATATATTTACAATCGGTCAAAGTACTATACAACTTTAGCCAAATCATACAACAAAGACGCATTTTGCAATGATCAGTGATCATAGTATTATGTTCCATCGAAAACAGATTGTTTGGACAAAATAAACCCTAATTTGGATTTGGAGGAGTCAGTGAAATGAGCTTGTACAACAGAAAGATGGGAAATTCAAGTATAATGTGAAAAGTGTGATGGTAACAAAAAAGAAAAAAGAAAAAGCAGTGCAAATAACACCGTTTCACATGGTAATTTGGTACAAAACCTACCCTCAGTTTGAACTTTACCTAAGCATACGCAGAGATTGTGTTGCTAAAATCTAATCACTAATTGGACTGCAACAAAAATATTAGTATATGCAGCAATTGAAGTGAAGGCAAAAATGAGGGCAGAGATAGAAATGATGTTTCCGAGACAATTCAAAGGGACCTGAACATAAGGCACGTTTTTCCTATTTTGACCCACATCTGCAATGTATTCACAACTACACTTCAGCTTTTTAAGCAGTGAAAATTAAATCTTTTTACTAGTAACATTTCTCTTCAAGTGAAACCAAACTGGATTGAGCCACTTGCACTGGCAGTAAAAGCAACTGGACAAGTAGCTGAAATAATGAGAATGAAATGTACAATAGCAATTCAGCAAAAAAAAAAAAAAAAAAAAAAAAAAAAGAAAGGAAGGAAAAAGAAAACAACAGAAAAACACAACAGTACACAAATAAAACAGACTCTGAACGACCATAAACATCTCTTAATAGAATAAAAATATATTTTACCTCTTGTACAAATTAAAGATTTATTTCAAATAAATTAAGTCACCTTCATAGATCGTCATAGCTGTAATAATATATCAGTATAACAATATATTCCTTCAGGACAATGACGCCAAGGCAATGTCTGATTGGTTTACTAGAAATGGACACTGAGGTCATACACAGCCTGTCAGACAGGAGGTGAGATAGATAAGGTGTCAAGGTACTCGATGGATCGGGGTAGTTACCACAGAATCGGGTCTATGGTCAAAGTTGGTAGTGACATTCTGAGTTTGTGTTTCAGGACGACTGGTCTACTTGAGTGTGACTGACAAAATTCTGGGGGTGAGAGAGACATTTTTGTTCGGGCTGGTGTTGATCGAGAGCTCAGTCACCTCTGGCGAGAACGGAGAGCAACTGGCCATTACTGATGACAACATTCTTGATCATCACGGGCTTTCTGCTGAGGCGCTAGTGACAGTGCAAAGCCTCAGCTCGCCCTAAAGGTGGCAGCATCGAGTAACAGAGAAGGATTTGGCAGCATCTACACCAGTGGCCAACTGACTGGTTCTCCCCAGATATGAAGATTTTGTCCTCATTCATCCAAATGTTTTCTGATTGTGATCGAAGCTGCTGGACGACACAGTCAGTCTGAGAGCCGAAGCGGGGGATGGATGTCTTCACACCCTTCACTGTTTGTTCATGAGACAGTAGTATTCACATTCTCACAAAATGAGTTAAGAGCACGAGGGTGAGGGGAGAAATGCAGAAAGAAAAGGAGAGATTGATCGATGAGAAGCAAAGTAAAGTACATTAGGAAGAGCGTGGACAGAGAGGTGGTGTTTCCTCAGACAAGCTCAGACGAGCAACTCTAGTGGGCTCTAATGACTTCACTGCTGGTTGCTAGGTGTCAAAGGCCCTGTGTAAGCAGTCTAGGAGATTTTGGTCCCCATGGGGCCATGATTCATGTGCCCGCTCCAGAACAGTCAGCCAGCTATCCTCTTTATATGTATCTGCAGGAGGAGAGAAGAGCATCAGCATGTTATCGGATAAAAATAAGGAGGCAGCATGCGTCTGAAGGGAGTGGTACATATGGTGTGATTGGACAGGAAATGAGTAGGAGTGGCGTTTGATTGGCTTACTTCACTTAGGATGGCCCACACAGCCGAGTCTTTCAGAACTGAAAGCCGAAGTGCCACGACGGGATTGAAGGCAGGATCTACAGCCCCTTCTGCCACACCCTTCTCAAAATGACCTGTGGGTTTAAGCACAAAAAAACAAAAACAAAAGTCAATAAGAAACAGTATTGTTGCTTTAATTTGTAGGGACAGAGCAAAGGCAGTAATTCACTGGTCACTTATGTGCTGAAGTGAGGAGAAAAAATGCACTCACTGGAAGAATATGAATTTCATGAGATCATCATGTTTCAGCACATGGCTTTCATCATCTTTTTTTTTTTCAAAATGACAACTTCATGGAACATTGAAAAAGTTAAGAAGCCAAAAAAAACAAAAAAACAACAACAGCAGGAGCAAATCAGTAGTGGAGAAAATGACTGCAGTAAGAGCAGGAATCTTCAAATGAAAAGGAAAAAAATAAATAAATCACACAGCTGTGGCTGAGAAAATTTCACACACTCTTTGTACACTGTCCATCATTGTCTCACCATCAGTGTAAGTGTGTAATCTGATCATGATGTTTCAGTGGGTTTTATGCGCACACATACAGCACAAGGAGACTGTCAAATCCACTTACCAATCCTGTAAAAGCGGTCTTCAGTGCGCTTGTACTTCTCTTTGGTCTGTAGTCCACCCTCCTGAGATGGTACAGCAAAACATGAGAGAACACGTTAGGTTTTTTTTTTTTTTTGAAATCGAACAGATGCTCGCATCTGTGACTACACTCGAAGTGTGAATAACAATGTCAGCATGTATTGCCTCAGGCACAGCAAACGATTCAGTCACGCTCACATTCTTGTCGATAATCAATATGCTTTATCCCTAAAAGCAACCGCTCAGTATAATCTAATCAAAACCGTTTGCACATAACACTAGAATGAGGTGACTGTGCATGTGTGAGGGGGGTGTTTCCTTACAGAGGCGGGCAATATTTCCACTGTGGTGTTCTCTATCTTGTCCCCTGGGTGCTCCTGGTTACCGCTGCGAAACAGGAACCTGCCAAATAACATCAAGCATTCATTGTATTATTAGCGTTCAAGAATAAACATCTGCACTTTAGTGGCTGCCACACAGACACACTGAGGCCATCTAGTCCGATGTGGACTTTAGGTGAGTTGAGTCCATGAAATGAAAAAAAAATCTGTGCATCCTTTTTGTCATTAGGGCTGAACTGTCAGAAGGGTTTAGCTGATCAAACATTTCAAAGCTCTGGCTTCTCAGATCTCACATTCATATTCTTAGCTGCAGGTTTTGAACATTAAAAAAAAAGCCAGTATGTCTGCCTTTTCAGCCAACCTCAGTAGATGTCAGAGCAACTGGAGGATGATTTGAATTCACAAAGCGAGGGCACACTGTGGAAAATGTGCCCCACTTGTGGCTTTGGATTTGCTGTTCAGGGTTGTCAAGATTCAAAGAAAAATTAAACGATCGTGCTCCCCTTCCTAACAAGCTTGCGTTCACTTCAGGTTTGTGCGCGCACTGCTTTATTTACTTGCGTTGAATGCTAAATAGCCAGAAAGGAGGAAACAGAAGAAGAAGGTCTGCCACAGAAGGAGGAGGCGACAATCCTAAAGAAAGCTGCACCTCTTGACCAACTGCTGATGAGATGTTGTCTTATCTGCCTGAGCCGCTGCAAATGGTGTCATTCAAAGGAGACAAAAAAACACTTCAGAGTCAGACAGTGGAACACTATATGGCCGTTCTCCCACTCACCGCCACTTACTGCCTGACTGACACACGCTCATACACTTGTCTCGCGGCTGTCCTAACATTATCTTTACAGGAGTGGTGGAACACATTCATCACTTTAAAATTAATCTCCACATGACCAAATATTAACATCTGCTGCAGGTTCTGCTCCGATCTAAGCTGTCAGTGTCGTTATCAGCTCTCTTTATATTCACTGCTTTGCCTCCTGTCTACCTCAGCTCCACAGAGAGTAGGAGGCCGGCTTGAGAACGCTTATTTTAGAGCACTCTCATTAGCTCGCCCTGTTCCCTAAAGACACACACGCGCACACACAAATTGAAGCTGAACTGAACTGAATCACTGAAGGGCAGCAGATAGCAATGAGAAAAAAGGCTGATTTTTGCCTGTGCCTTTATGTAAAAAAGTCACTGCCGTAATAATATATAACTTGGGTTGTGCTTTGCATGTTCACCATATTTTTCAAATGCAAACGATACGATGCTGTGCACACAAACACAATGCAAAAACATACCTCTCTATGCTCACAGGTCTGTCAAATTTGAATAGGACATAGTCTCCTGCAGTGGGAGTGATGGCCCAGAAGAAGTCCTCACCCAGGTACGTCTTCTCTAGAGTGTGACCCTGATACACCTGTGAGACACAGTACACACGTTTTGTTCCATCTTCATCTGATTTTGACATTAAGGGACACCACATTTTATTGTTTTTTTTTTTTTAGTAATTTCACGAACTTTTCTATTTATAAAATTCAGAAAAAATACATTTAATGAAAAACCCGGATACAATACCTTCATGGAAGTGGAAACCTCAGCTGGGGGATTGACGTGCATCTTGTGGAGCAGTGGCTTCAAGAAGTCCTTGTCCTACAGGACACAAACAGAAGGGAAGTCAACATTCCTATACAGGATGTTGCCACTAATGTTTCTGCAAATGAATGCGTGAGAGGGCGTGGGACTCACTGTGAGTTTTTGGATCTTTCCGGCGAGGGAAGAATGGAGTCCCACATGCTGAAACAGGGAGGGTCTGAACCGCACACGTAGGCTGGATTTCTGCCGCTCGCAGTGTTTCTTGAAATAGGAAAAAAGGAGGACGTTGAGACCCATGCCCTTTATAATGACACTTCAATCTTTTTTAATAATTACAGTGCATACCGCGTCTTTCTCAGGATTGCAAACTTTGACCCAGAGAATGTGGTCCAGCAGCCAGTCGATGGGCTTCTCCTTGTAGAACATGAAGATGAATTCGACAATGAGATTGAGGTCTGGAGCCTGGAACATTTTTCCTGTAGGAAAGTGAGAATATTTTTAGAATTTCAACAATTTATTTTTGGCAATGCAATGACTAAACCATTAATTTGGACAAAAACAAAACAAGGAAAAAGAGGAAAAGTCGCAGCTGGACTAAAAAAAGAAAAATAAAATTTAATTTCACATTATAATGAGTTTAGTCATTTGGATGTACTTTTCTCTGCCAGATCATAAACTTTACAATAACTGATTTCTATGGAGATCAATATAATTTCCATCTTTTCTTAAATGTCAGCTTAAGACCCCTCCACAGTGCATTCGACTGTTTATTATAAACCTTAAAATGCTTATGGAATGTGAATGCCCTGCCAAGTTAACAGTTAATGAGTCAAAAATTGCTTTAGGAAGGCCATTTAGCCAGGAGTGGCGTTGTTTGGCTGAATTACCAGCTGACTACGCAGCTCTTGCTTCATCTGACACACCCCAAATGGATGCAAAGTCACTGATCACATGCTTAATGGATCATACCGATGAAGCCCAGCTGAGAAAACTCAAGGATCATCCAGTCCTCAGACGACAGCTGCAGGGCAAAGTTCTTCATAGTGGCAAAGTAGTTGGGCTTGGCCACTATGTCATCCTCCAGCTGGAGGAACAGAGGCACAGAAAGAACAAAACATAAGACAGAAGAAATACACTTCAAGATCTTAAGATCGTGTTTTGTTTGTTTTTTTAATGGAGAGGTTGAGAAGCACAAGGGAGACTGCTCTATGTTCCTACAAAGGCAACATTCTGAGTCTTTCTAAACTAGAGCAGTAATAGATGGACGGGCAATACCTCTTCCCTCCAGGTGAGAACAGAGTGGAAATGACACACCCCATGCATAAGACAGAAAGACAGACGATTAACAATACACTGAAACTACACCATGAATGTCTGGTGTCAGCATTTGCGGCTGAGAGTAAACATTTATATAAATATTCCCCAATCCGATGCTTAGTTTAGCCAAGACGACAGATAAGAGCTGTACAAGTCTAAGAGGATTAGGCTCAGAATAAGTGAAACTGGCCTTTGGGAAAACAAAACAAACAAAAAAAAACCCTCTTGCTCTGATAAATGACTGCTAGAGCAGATATGAGCTTTGAGTATCCACCAAGTATTTAAAGGCCCCGTGAAATGAAAGTCAGAGTGCGATTTGGTTCCGCTTACTGACGTGTTTCCGGCAAAAACAGGACTTTGGGCAGGAATTTTTCGCAGATACTGATCGTCGTTCACAATAGCCCCCCGCTAGATTGACAGCAGCTAGCAGCTCACCGTGGAGAACGCTAATGATGACTAATGCCTCATCTCTGTTGTGGAGGACTTCTCGCCAACATCTTCGCCCACGGCTGCGGATTTTACCGACGAATCCGACAGGGATAAAACGGAGGAAGAAAACGATGATGATAATGTCTTTGGAGTCAGGCCATACTTGTTTGAACCAACTGCCGAAGCCGGCAGCACTGCTTCTGAAGGAGACGGAGCTGATGCATCCCAGCGGTAGGCTTATGTCTATATTATATGCTCATGCAAAATCGAGAAAGCATTTTCAGTGGATGAAAAATTAGAAACACTCCTGAGTGCAGGATGAGTAATCAAAAATTTAAAAATGTGTTCCAATAAATAATAATTTTATACAAAAACACTCAAAAATGATTTACTCTGTTATTCATCTTTTTACATATATTTGGTATATAATATGTGGTACGTGTACAATGATCACATGGATACAGGATTAAAACTGGGAAAATCTATTTTTCATTTCATGGGGTCTTTACGTTGGTACAATGAGCTCGAAGCTAAATGTGAACTAGTGTTGTCAAGTAAAAGGCTTTTACTCGAATGTGTGTGAGTGCAGAGCCCCTCTTAAAACGCACCCCAACAAGTTGCTTTGGGAACTTAGCTTTTTTCTCAAGGACATACCTGAACATAATAAACCCCTTTGCTCACAGCATACATCATGAGGAAGGAGTAGTCCAGATTTTGCTTGGTCCTCCATCTAGACAGAGCAGGGATCACAAACACAATTAAACTACACACAGATGAAAAACAAATCCATCTGACTGTATTTTAAAAAAGGTATATTTAGGTATATTGTACCTGTGGAAAGCATGTCAGACACACTGCTTTGCATGCAAAGAACAAAACTGTGCAATTCAGGTACTCCTGGCTGTGTACACTGAATGCAACAACAGCAGGTCTATTTGAATAATTTATAAAGCAGTGCTGTCACACTAACTGTTTGATCTGAATGATCTGCCCTTGTTGCAGTCTGATGCACGGCTGTTCACAGAGAGCTGCAGGTGTTCACTATGCTTTCCACGAGGCGAGCGTGTGACATGGAACACAGATTCGCCTGAGTGCACACACACACCTCTAATACTCAGATGAACATACACCACAAATACGAGGACATGGGTGAGCGCACACTTGAACTGCCAGGTGGTTAAGTGTTGCTGCAGCTTTAGCAGGAAGGCAGTGAAATAAACCATCATCTGTACCATTCACACACACACACACACACACACACACACACACACACACAGAATAAGTGTCTACAATGTAATGCTTATATCTCGGCCCATGTTGAACAAGATACTAACTGTTCAGACTGCTATCAGAAGCATCTGTGATCAAAAACACCCACATACCAGCACAATACACAGTCCTTCAGGCCTGAAGGCTACTAGCTGAACACATACTGTAAGCAGTCGGCACAAACTGCACCATAAACAGATTTCTAATGAGGCCAGTTGTTAGATAACTAAAAAGAGAAGATAAGCACAGAAGATAATAAGGGGGAGCACTACAGAAAGAAAGAGATAGAGGGTGCTGCTGCTGATGACCTTGATCTGACTTTGAGAAATGCCTGTGGAATACTAAGTGCCGAGGCAGCCTACCTAAAAGCTCTTGCTCCCTCCCTCCCTCCCTCCCACTTCCCCCCTGACTCATCCTTCTGCTTTTTTTTTCTGCAATCCCCATCACAGCTCTCCTGCATTTTATTTCTCTCAGGGCCTGCTTCTCCGCGATTTCCATCATGATTTCTATCGCCTTTTTTTTTGTCCCAGTGGAATGTGAGAGCAGAGAATTCACAGACAACGCAGACGTCATGCCTGCAGCGAGTAAAACGCTTACCTGACTCTCTCTTTGGAGTCTCCAAACGTCTCTTTGAGGTTGGTGAGGTCAGGGTAATAGGCAGCTGGTGGGGAGATCACCTCCAGCAAGCCTGAATTCAGCTCCGTAGAAAACCTGAACAGAAGGAGGTCACTGGTGATGTCAAGTGCATGCGACAGACACTCACTTTACCTTTTCTGAGCAACAGAGTGTTTGTCATGCCTTCATGAAATCCTCTCAATATCTTTTGTTGTGCATTTCTCAGGAAATGTACTCACTCTTTTTCCAGGCCCGCAACCACGCTCTGAACATATTCTACATCCGTCTACAGAGATTGAACAAACAAGACACATTTTTTTAATGTACTGTGCAGAAGTGTCGTGCCATGACTCATACTGTTAGAATACATGATACATCTCACCTCCCCAACAAAGACGATAATGACACAGTCAAGTTTCTCCTCCGGTGATAGCTTGTCTATTAGAGAGCGAAGCGTCTCTGACAGATAAGACTTCACCTTCCGCTTCACTGTGGGGATCCCCATCACCATGGTAACTGAGAAGAAGAAAAAAACTGAGGTGAGAGAAGAAGTGTCAAAGGCTGGATGGGTGGATATACAATCAAAATGATCCAAAACCAAATATTCTTCCTGTGCTGTTAGGCAACAACTAATTACATCAACCAAAATCTGCAAAAACACTAATTCATGGCCAAAATGACAGATGGCAGTAGGAGGGATAAATGATGGAGGTGGATAGCAATGCATCTCCTCTACATTGCTACATGTTATTAAAAAACATGTCTTTAAAACAGCAATTTTACACAGAGAGGGTAAAATAATTCATTTTGAAATATACAACATTCGAGAGTCAAAGTCAAGCAGCAAAAATGTTTGAACATTAGACCAAGGCGACAAACATTTGCCATAACTGGTATTTGCTCAGCATCATTCTTTACCCAAAGATCTGCAAAGCGTTGCTTTATTCATTTGAGATTCTTCTACCAACTAAAATAAACAAAGCCAGGCAGGCCAAAGCCGACGGCAGTGAGAAAAAAACTAAAGGAAGCAAAAATGACGGTTTCAGAGAGAGTGCGGCCGCAAATCTTATTACTGATTTTTCTGTGATTTTTTTTTCAATTAATTGTTTTAATGTTCATTTATCAAAATGACCTATAGCCAAAGTTGAAAGCTGCTTATTTTGTGTGACTACTGCTCCAGAGTCTCAAAGGTATGATGAAGAAAAACAGAGAAAAAGAGCAAGTTCTACATTTTGAAAAGCTGAAAACAGATGAGTTTTAGTCAGCTGGTTTTAATGGTAAATGATACGTGATAAGCTAATGGTCATTTTTAATTTTGTCCGTCAACTTAGTGATTAATCAGTTGGGGACAGACTGAATAAGTGAGACAACAGTAAGACATTCAGGGGAAGAAAAACAGAGGCTATTGTTATCTATTTATTCCTCCTATTGTAAGAGGCCTGGAGTGGTTGTAGCTAAACAGATGGCCTCTTCTTTAGTATGGAGAGATTCCCTGAACAGAGGACCAGACTGAGAAAAGGAGACTGTTAAAGACATAAAACCAGTTCATTTACCCAATGGGAAACAAGGATCACTTTCACTGTCAGGCTGAAATCTGACACTTCATCAGTTTTTTCTCATGCTAATCTTGTTGGCTTCCTCTTTCTTTACAGTGCACTGGCTCTTCCCGGAATTTAATACTTACGTCATACCAAGGGCAGTTTTGTTTATGTTTTGCATTAAAGTTTTCCAAGTGAAATGGGAAACAGGCTCAGTGTTTTAAGGCTAACGTGTGCATGTGTTAGTGTGTGCAGCAAAGCATGCTAACTGAGCTGAAGTGGGGGCAAAGGGGGCCTCACCAGAGGTACAAAACAAACTTGAGGTGCACAATGAGTCACAGCACAGTGGACTTGCGAAAGAGTGCAATCCTCCAGAGTGATCTGAGCAGCGTGGAGAATCTGTCCCAGTTTTGCTTTGTGTTTCTCACACTGAGCTCTGTGTCATATAGCGACACCCACCACCACCAAGAAAGTAGGTCGGGGATGAAAGGAGAATGTGGGAGGAAGGAAAAGAGACAGAGAGTGACAGAAAAAGGGAGGGTGGCAGACAGTGAATGAGTGATAATGCATGCAAGTGCAGCGTGAGCAGGATGGACTCCAAACCCACCCCTCCCTGTGTCCCTTGATCAGCCTGCCCGCTTCACTCTACCCTTTCATCTCCTTCACGAACAAAAAAAGCAAAACAATCCACATTTCTGTCTGCTTCTCTGTCACATCAGTGAAAAGAACTGACTTGGCATGCCATGCACATAAAAGGAGCTGGTGTTCAGCTATGCTTGTAATGTCCAGTAAAATGTCGCTTGATGGTTTGCTTAAATGCAGCGTGTAAATGCTTTTTATTTTCCCTGTTAGAGACCATAGCTGCCCATTTTTTAAGGTTTTGGTTGGTTTTAGGGACAGAACTGGCATTTCTTGTAGTGGGAATAACCATGTGACTATCTGTGTTTGGGCAAATAACACTCACTTTGATCAATTTGATTATAATGGGATTTTTTCAGACGTAAATAATGATAAGCCTCATTAAATCAGCTATGTACAATAACATGTTAATAAAAAGAACCACCAAAAATATGGAATATTCTCACCAGATACCCTCAACAAAGGGGAGTTTGTTGCTGGGTAATGTATATTTAATGTCTTTGTTTGCATATATACAGTAGCATGTTTACATGTCTTATGTTAACATTAATTAAAAAGCATTTCTAAATGATTGATGAAAATTTTAATTGATAAAATTTAAGAAAATCACAGCTGTCATCCTTTAATGGTAATACAGGCATCAGTGGATCTAACATTATTGTAATTTTTACAACTGCTTCTGTATCAACGGAAATTTAAAAAAGGTATGTTGCTGCAGGGGATGAGAGGGATCATGGATAATCTGGGTGCTACATTATAAGAGAAAAATGAAACTTTTTTAAAAACTTTGACGCATTTAAGGTCAAACAAAGGCTGTGGAAACTGTGTGTGTTTGTGTGTGTGTGTGTGTGTACAACATTGCACAATACTGTTGACCAATTAAATCAAAGCATTAGATAAATATCATTAAATATCATTGAAATATTGGTGAATGATGCACGCTTCACAGCCAAGAGGTGTGCAGTGACTATAGACAGAAGCCACACATGTATGTGACACCCTGTCTCACAAGGATCCCATGACGTCAACATCTTGGGCATGGATAAATACAACAACACATGACAACAATATTCCTATGTCAGCAACATGTGGGCCTCAAGTCTGGTCATTATCTCGTGTGCAGACATTAGCAAGTGTAATGCACCACACACAGTGTAGCCATGCAGAGCTCAGCCAATTTGACATGCGTTACTGCTTGCAGCTGGAAACTGGAACCATGTCCTATTTTTTTCTGTAGTGTTGCATTGCAGCTATGCAGCTAGCCAATCAGGGGCCAGGCTGAAACAAAACAGAGTGTTGTTTTTGAACTTCAGGGGAAATTCAGTGACGGTGGAAAGCCTCGCCTCATGTTTGGCAATGCAGCCAAAACGTCTGTATGAACGGTGAGGTTGGAAATACAAGGTTAGGAAACAGGTAGAAAACAGGTCCTTGGTGTCTGAGGGGACTGTGAGTGAGTGAGTGAGTGAGTGAGTTGCCACTGAGGGTAATTAGCTTCAGATTAGATCTTGTTGATTGAACTGTGTTGATTAATGTACTGAGAACACAACTTCTTCCATCCAGACTGACCGAATAATCAACTGAGGCTTCTATGCCACGTTGATGTCTGTTGATTAACAAGTAAAGAAAAGAAGCAAAAATATGTAAATATGAGGTTTGTATTATTGTTAATTGATTATTTTTGCTGTTCATGCTTTTTTAAACAGTGTCATAATTAGCAGCAGTAAAGAGGGAGGCCAGTGAAGGATCATATTTTTGGTGTTGAACAGGCAAGAGCCACTAGTGTGGTGGGTATACCTGCATATACAGCAGTGGGACCTCGGGGAGACGACAAGTGCTTTCACACTGACACAGCTAATTTTGAACCGGCCAGTGTTCAGACCGAGAACATTTTAGATTCGGAACCAAAAAGTTGGTTCACACGGGAACCAAACAATAGCTGGTTTTTCCTCGCGAACCATGACGTATTCAGTGACATCTACGGTGGGTGTATCTTGTCAGCATTGAGGAAGAGACTAATGCTGAACGAAGACGGAAAGATGAGGAAGGAGCGAGCAGGATTGTTGGTTACAAATAAATATCTGAATTAACAGAAGGACTGCTCGCAGATAATAAATGCGCTCCACCACATTGCCGCTGTTGTGTTTACTTCCGCCTGCCTTGTGCACTGAGCAACGCCCTCCATTGATGACGGGAGGCGGGGGAACATGGTTCCACTTAAACCGGTCTGAATACTGGCTGGTTCGCCAGCAAGCACCAAGGTTCTGAACGGAACTGGCACCATGCTGGAGCCGTGTCGGTGTGAAAGCGCTATACGAGAACCTGTAGAATGTGTTTTAGGATATTTCAGCTATTTAAAAACAGCTGCAATAATGACGGATCCTTTTGGTTGGTTACCCGAAGTTGGCAAACAAAGTTGCCA
Source organism: Naso thynnoides (assembly GCA_029783665.1). Taxonomy (NCBI): domain Eukaryota; kingdom Metazoa; phylum Chordata; class Actinopteri; order Acanthuriformes; family Acanthuridae; genus Naso; species Naso thynnoides. Next base: position 8,712,327 of record JAQLOL010000005.1, on the reverse strand, counting down.
GCAGTTTTAGGACACACCATGCCTCTTCCACTGTTGAGTAGATGTGTTGCATTTTAGAAAAATTACCTGAGCTTACTGATGTGCGTGTGTGTGTGTGGTGTGTGTGTGTGTGACATGCTAAAAAGCTCAGACAGCCACAACTTGTGTTAGACCCTTACATTCAGTTTCTTTAAAATAGGAAGAAAAGAAGCAGTCAGCCAAATTCGCATCAGTGAAGACACATGACCGTCTACAGTCCCCTCGAGGCAACAGAAGAGTCAGCGCCGACAAAGACTGCAATACAAGAAGTACCACATCCGAAAAAATAGGTGGGGACAAGGCTCCTTCAACTGTGGCTCGTGCTATTTAATAGCTGCTTATAGTAAACAATGCTGGTGTTACTTTACAACATAATAAGTGACTGTCTGTGTGAGAGAAGCACAAGTTGGCAAGCTGGTGGCTTGCTGAAGGCCATATATGTGTTCGGAACAAGCAAGGCAGTATTTACTATAATGCTCTTTTGTTGGTTGATGTCAAAAAGGGCTTCAGTCAGGCCCCAACCACTTCAGTCTCAGGGGATTTCTGAACTGTTTCTTCCCATAATCCTTGTTCAATTTATGGTGGGATGATGTCCTAATTTGCACAGCTATAAATATCCCAATGTCAGATATGCTTAGGCCAGCAGAGTACCACGGGGGGTGGGGGGGTAGGGGCAAGAGGAGTAAGAAATACAATAAGCGATAAAAAACAATGGAAGGTTGGAGAAGAAATAGAACGCAAATGTATACAGATGTTTGGTCTATGTATGGTTAATGGCACAGTCTTTCAGCTTATGTTGTCCTGCCTGTTGTAGACATCAATATAAACTCTGGCCAACCAACAGGATGAACTTGCCTGTATAGTCTACTGCTAATGCATTTTGAGTCATGTATTTATGTTTTCTATTTGTCTTCCTTTTCTATATATTAGTTTTATGAGATTTTTTTCTGGATGATTTTTTTGTGATTTAAGATATATCTGACTCTACGTTTGATGTCTTTGGATATAATTAACGACTGTGTAATATTAATTTTAGTGTTTCCAGTTGTCTTTGTCCTTTGCAATAAAGAAATGCTCTTTCGCCCATGTGGATGTGTCAGACAGTGCTGTCCAGCCCTGCTGTGATTAATCCAACACTGACTTGACACCACGCAGTTCACATCACCTGAGTGGTATGTGCATTTATCTATATTTATCTGTTGCTCTATTTTGTGATGATGATTTGCCGATGCCTGACAAAGATTTCTGTTACACTGAAACATTGTTTGTTTAAAATAGCTGGGAGCTATTATTACAGTGTAAGAGCTTTGGTCTAAATCTTGCTTAAAGGCACTATTGGGGCCTTGAGGCAAAAATTGCCAGAGGCTAATTAAGTACGTCGCAGGGTCGTGCATCTCTGTGACTCCACAACACAGAGTTCCACGATCACTCCCGAGCAGCAGGACCTACGGCTTGTTGTGCTTTTCAGTGAGCACATCTGATAGTTTTTTAGAGTGGGAAGCTTGTGAGAACAAGGCAGCAGGCAGCGACAAACTCTGCATTAATCAGTGGCTTGGCATTCTCTCCGGAATTTCTAAGAGAGAAAGCCTGAAAGAGTCGTAAAATCTTGGCTGCGGGAAACATCTACCTGTCCACCTGTCATAAAACCAGACAGACTAGCAATGATTTAGAGGCAACAATGATAGGCCATGCATTTTTTTCAAATTCCTAGTGTGAGTATCTTATACTCATTGATTCACCAGGGTTTGCCTTGGTGGAGGTCTGTGCTCTCCGAGTGCTTTTCTAGTTTTTTGTTTGTGTTCCTAATGTAAACTTTTTTTGCATAGCAGTTTTTAAAAGGGCACAGTGAACATCTCACGTTCAATAAAAGAGAGAACAAGGTACCAAAAGCATTTGAGCACACAGAGTGAACACACAACATGTCAAAAAAACAAAGGTGGGACAGAGATGTAAGAGGAAATTGCTGTTCGATCGAGCTAAAAGATAAGATACATATTGTGTATATTGCACATAAACTACAGTTACATTCATCTCTGTGTGTTCCTCAGAATGATCCTACTGCAAAGCTCGATCATGAGGGGATACTTGTTGTGTACTAGTCACCAGCTGAAAACTTGATTGATTCTCTCTCTGGAGGTTTTACTGTGTTAGTGTAGGACAAGCAGGCATATTCTGAAGAAGAAGCCCCATCACTCGGGTAAATGACTGTTACACTGAATTTACAGCCTGTGCAAACTCTACTCACCTCCTGTTCGGCCGAGACCAACCTGCACAGCGGGATGCAAGCTGCCCTCATTGTTGAGGAGGTGAGGCAGGTGGTGGTAGATATTTGGCACCTGGAGAGGTTTCCTGTTCGCCAGCTCCTTCAGTAGCTTCTGTGTCTCGTCTGAAAGCAGGCACAGATGAACAAATCAAGCAGAGTTCTCGTCTCCGTTTCATCAAGTGATGACAGGAGTGAAATTATGCTGACTTGTAATGCTGAATTATGTGCCACCTGTTAAAACTTGAGTTACAACACTGATTCTATAACTACAGAATCACAGATTAAAAAGTGTAACTAGACGCTACACTGCTCTCTGTAAAACAATCTGTTTTATTTCTGAGAATATTAATACTCAGTGGTGCCAAGACCCTGTCTATGCTTGTGACTTATATTGTATAATGTAGTTGCAGCCTACACACTGTAATGTTTTTGTGCAGGGCTCTTGATACTGTACACTAGTCCGCTACAGCTCATTAAAAAAAAGAAACCACCAAACCAAACTGAGGTTTCCTTTTCCATTTACGTGTGCATGATGTGAGTCAAAATGTAACAATTAAAATATTCAGAAAGTGCGATAACTGCCATAATGTACAGTCACATAGTTACTAGAGTCTAAATGACAGAACTGCCTTTATGATGATGAAACTAAACCTAAAATGGATTTTCATTTTAAAACTGTGAGAAGGAAGCAGCAGAAGCCGTGAGAAGGTCTTGTGATCGGGAGGTTGCTGAATTTCATAACCAACCTTGTGGTTTTGATGGTTGACAAAAATAACAATAGAGGCCTGGGAGAGCGCTGCCATTCAAAATGACTGTGAGAAAAAGCCTTTCATTTAATGTTCATTAGAAATGAGCAGGTGTTGTGTGCAGTGCATCCCTCCCCCGAGCATTTCTTTGCGCAAATAAGATCTAATATTCGTCATTACATTGCTTCACATTGTATAGGAAACCACAAGCAATCACAAACAAAAAAGCCTAATACAGCCAGCAACACTGCATATTTTTGACTTAAATCTTTTTAACAGGAGATACGGAGCCAATACAAAAGAGAACACTTGACTAAACGAAAATTAGAACATGGCAGAATTCAACAATGCGACATCTGTTCCAGACAAATGACTGAAAAACACTTTTATTTACTGAACACTGTAAAAATCAGCTGGCATCAATGTATCTTCATGCGAGATCGTCTGTGTCCCTTACCCGAGAAGTTTGTGAGGGCATCTTTGCTGCTGTTTGTCTCGGCGATGGCGCGTCTGAACTGCTCGAGAATGTTGTTGAGCTCAGACGAGCGCTGCAGCGTCCTGTGCTCTGCCACACGTAGGCGCTCTTTCAAGGCATGGAACTCCCTCTGGTATGCTATCAGTTTCTCTGTAAGAAAAAAAAAAGTAAAGAATGGTACATTAGCAGGTGACAGCACGCACCATGTTGCGTTTAACTGTTTGAAATAAGCAACAACCACTGGTTTGATAAAAGGACCACCGTTAGAGAACAGGGCTGGGTATTGGCAAGAACTTGCAAAATGAGATGCATAACGATACACGGGTCATGATATGATATCTCATGACACACTGGATAGGATGCATATTGCCATATATATATTGTGAAATTCCACAGAGTTCACTGAAAATGTAAAAACAGAGCTGAAATACGAGCTGCTGTGTACTATCTTGGTAGACTTTTTTTTAATCACATCACATTATATTGATAACTCAGTGGAGACAAACTGAGTCAAAACAATTTAATTGAAAATTTCCTCTCCAATTTATTTTGGTACTAGCAAATTACCAGACACGGATGTAGCTGCCATGACATCAAAAATGCACTCTTTCAATTTAACAGGACAGGGCACACTGAAGCAGAGGAGGCTGTAGTTCACAACCCATTTGAAACATGTTTTTTCTTTTCAAAATATTGATTTTTGGAGATGGAAATCGATGCAGAGAACAAGAAAATAACTATCGCAATGTCGATCCATTTTAGCACAGCCGTACAGAACAGTAAACACTAAACTTATTAATTATTTAATAACAGGTTGCCTTCCGCATAATAACACAGTTTTAATTCACTAATCCAAGCATTTTTTCTGGCCCTCTAAACGATTTTAATATTGGTGCAAACATATACGCCAAGGCCAATACTGTTGGTCGGAGCCCTAATATATCGTGTCACTTTAAGAGGGTAAGCAAGGTGTCTTTAGGCTGCTGAAGACTTTAAATTAGCCTGAAAAATGTAAACTTCATACTACAGAATGGTGCCAAAAAAATGACTAAAATCACACAGAGAGCGATCATTTCTACCAGGAACAAACACAGCATTTAAGTAGCTATTTTAATAAGAGAAAATGTTTGGGAGATTTTTTAATCTGGATTCAGACTTCTTTTGCATCAAAGTGCTGGTATGATAAACACTCACATGTATCATGTTGTTTTTATTAAAATAAATACATTAGTTCTTCAGAAGAAGATGTGTTCAAACATGCCATATCCATATCAAAAACTAATGGCATAATATCTCGCATTAGTGACAGTTTTTCTTCATTCTCCACTTAAACTGGAAACGTTTGAAAACAAACACTTTTTTTTTTTAATCTAGTAATGTTAACTGAACAGTGAGTCCACCTTTTCACATTCATACGGTTATGAACATTCAGAGCAGTGGGCTGCCCACAAAAGTAGAGTATCAAATCTGTAGAGTGCTTCCAAGACAAACTGCTCTGGGGAGGGAGAGAGCTACCTTTTCCTGGCCAGGATCTCTGAGATTGTACGGGGAATGGATTTACAGTCCTTGGCAGAAAACTGCATTTCAAATTTCAGAATTACTGCAGCACCACATGATGATATTATTGACAAGGACACCGCACTCAAGAGCAGCACTTAATTGGCATTACAAGCTGGATGTTTTACCTAGAAATTACTTCTGAGATTTTGACTGGAGTTTGAAAGAAGAGGCCGTGAAATTCTGTGAGTAGGGGGACAGATGGGGTATGTTCACGGGCCACATAGTCATTCAGTCTTGCTGCCCTCTTACTTTACTTGGGAAGGTTTTTGTGTTGAATTCTCTTGGTGGGGTGGGGTCATGGGCTTGGCCTGTGTCTGATCTTCCTCTGCAGGTAGATGTATTGTGCCCTTTCAGAGAGACCCCCACCACAACAAAACCCAGAGTGGACTCCCTTCATCTTTCCTTCTCAATCACTCTCTCTACCCTCTCTCTGACTGAGCCATTGTCTATCCACTCTGCCCTGCCTCCTCTTCCGCATGGAACCATGTTGTTCCTGTTGAATGTTGATATCTAAGACACACAGACAGATGCTGTCATTTGGCCCCAGTGTTGTGAAAAGGGCAACTTCAAAGTAAACCTGACTTTTATCTTCAGATCAGTCCTTTGAGTGTCAGACTCCAGGTCTGTTCAGTTGGGACTACACCTTAAATACCACTGCGCAAAGAAACAAAGACACGTCGAGCACCGAACCACAGGAACTGAAACAACTAGTAGATAGGCGTTTCTGTTTAGTAAAGTGCTTCCAATGCACAGACGCATCACATAGTGAAAAAGTAGGCTTTTGAATGAACAGTTTAATATAAGTCTCTTCTAAGGAAGTGCCTCCAATTATTACCTGAGCAGTGCGTTATTGACAGACTATCTCGGACCAGGATTGTACAGGAAGTCCCTTTTCATTTCAGTTAATTGTCACTTCATAGTTAATAATAAAATCTTCTCGACTGGTTCACAGTCACCGACTGAGTGAACAAGATGTATCAAACAATTAGAGATGCCAGAGGACCGAAGTGAAACTAAACATTTTATTATTTTCTCTGCTTTACAGAACCATGGTAGTGGGGGAAGGGCTACGTGGCTGTGCTCTGCCCCTGAACATATCGCCATGCCTCACCCTTCTACCCAGCCTCCTCACTAAACATCATCTCATCCCTTCCTGCCGTTTTCATACCGTGTTTCCCATCTCCAGATTTTTTAGTGTCCTAAATTAGCACAACTTTCTGTGCTGTCTGCACTTCCATCTCAGTATACGTTTGCCATTTCCCTTTTCTTTTTTCCCCTGGTTTCCAAATACACACTACTCTCCTCTCCGGCGATATTCTGCCCCGGCATGTCATTGTTGATTCATCTGCTCAGTTTGTTTGATTTATTAATAAGATACGTGGGAGGAATTGGGAGGCAGACATGCAATAAATGTTCAACAACTAGCCTTTAAAATGAACAGACCAAAGGCTTCAGGGTAACTCAAAGGCAAGCATGCAAACACGCACATCTGACCACAAAGGAGATATGCTATTACTCACAAAATCTTCCAATGGGCAAATTAGAGGGTAATGTGTTAATTCTCATCCAAGAAAGGTTCAGTTTTAGGTATAGATGAGCCAATCGATGAAATACGCAGGTTCTTTATTTTGTCATTAGGTAAGACAAACGGTCGTAAAATAGTAGCGAGTGAATAAACATCAACTTTTAAACTTATGTTTCAACTTAACAAATGTGTCTGCAGACACTTATTCATTGTCACAACATGCTTGTCATTATGACACCGTGATTACTCATTCTAAACTCAGGAAGAGCATTTCTACACTGGAGGTTCAACTGAAATATGTGTCACACACCCTCTTGTCTGTTTATTGTAAGCTGTGTGTGCCTAGTCAACTGTTTGCCATGCTCAGTTAGATAGGGGCTGAGAGGAAAAGCCCTTTTTTTTGATTGGAAGAAGAAAAACACCTACTTCCGAAAGCCATACAACGCAGAAACCAGCTTTTGAGTGAATGAAGATGGACAAGCAGCGCTGAGGAGAACAAAGCGGTGATTCAGATAAATAAAACATTATTCCCTTATAGTGTCACGGTGGTTATGTTCTAAAGCACGAATAAACACGGCCACACCTCTGCACAATACTGCATGGCTAGAAAGCATTGCCAGATTT
>JAQLOL010000005.1:8689418-8705016 GCA_029783665.1 Naso thynnoides | reverse complement strand
GCCAGATTTGTGTTTATTCAGAGCTTCGCCTCGTCCACTGTAGCTCTCTGCTTTGCATGTGTCAGTCAAAGGACGCACCCACATTGGAGAGGAAAGATGAGCAGGGGTTACCGAAACATAAAAACAGTCATGTAACCTGGCCATCACACTGTGAGTCATGGCACTGTGGTCCCAAGCCCAACTGACAAAGCCAATGAAAGAGGGAGGCTGTGTGGGTTAATCTTGAGCATGCACTGCTGTATTTAAACAGGAATATTGGAGGAACGTTAATTGTCATTAGCCATGTCGGCAGATTAGTAGGAATAATTTCCTTTTTCTGAATAAGGACCTAAAAAAAAAGGCATATTTTTGTGTATGTTAACAAAGACAGTGACTAGATCTCAAAACTTTCACCCTCTTAATTTCAAAAGTAAAGAGAGGCCAAGAATGATCTCAGTGCTGAGAAACACTTCACAGAAATCCAACCCTGACCTCACCAGAATGTTAAGAGTTTTATCAGTCAATGCAATAGCTCATGAAAAGCCCTCACAGTGATCTTGTCCTTGACATCGCTCTCCTGTGCTGATGCATGCTGCTGACTGTGGGTTAATGACTGCTGATGAGGGACTTGTGCAGTTTATGGTTTGCATGTGTGAGAGAGGTGCTGTGTATAATATGCCAATGTCCTTGTAGGAGTAACGTTTCGTGTTTACAGCACAATTACACCTTAAAATACGAAATGGCCCTACTTGACAATAAATCGGATGTGTCTAGACCAATATGCAAAATATTCTCATGCCTGTGCGTGCCGACAAGCAGTGCTGAAAAAACTGTTATTTCACAGTCTGTCACCTACATTAGCCGAGCCCTAGTCTATCACATTCATCACATTGGGTTCTAGACAGATAAAGAAATCAAATCTCAACTATATGTTTACAAGTTTTTTTTTGTTAATGTTATAACACAAACTGGAAAATCCCTCAGTTGAATACTTCCCCTGAGATTATTTCTCCTTGAAATACGAGCAAAGCTACTTTTTTACTAGAAGTACAAATGATTCAACACCAGCTGTTCAGAGGAAATTGTATTCAAGAAGGGTCAGTTAACCCAAATTACAAATACAAAATGTTACTTAATATAACTACACTTTGCAAGGCTGTTGAAAAGGGATATCTGAGTAATCTAGCATTACATACACTACATAACACATATTTACACACTACACACTACACACACACACACAAGTATTGAAGTAGTTATTGGTTGTTCAGCCAAAATTATTATTTGTAGGTCAAGTTAAAAGTATAATGTAACATTTACGTACATGTATGTTTTCCTTCCCGACACTGATTCTAATACTTAAAACTTGGGTATCAGCTGATACCAATTACTGATCTGATTCCAGGACATAAAAAATACATTTCTTTAAAACTGTGTAATCCTTAATTAGTCAAATAAAAGGAATTAAATAGAACACTATGTAACAGTAGTGCAACAGAAGCTTAAAAACTGAAATCTAGGAAAATCTAGTTTCTTACACATCACCTTTTTACTGGTCAAACTGACAAATGTAGACATTTTGCTAGCTCCCTCAACTCTCTCCGTTCCTCTTCACTGCTCTTAAAAATAGTAGTTGACAGTGGCAGCACAATGCAACTTCTTGTGAACTGTTTTAGAGCAGCAAAGAGGAACTGAGTTTCAGGTATGGAACATCAGTCAGAGATAACTGAGCTAGTGGGGAGGCAGCTTGGTTCCGTTTGCTGGCTGATAAAAATACACGGTATCAGATTGGCGCACAGACTGGCTTACTCGCTGATGCCGATACCAGCATTTTCTGCAGTATCAGAGATATTTCCTGGTAATGGTATCGGTATCAGGTCATCTAACATTTCAAAATTAAAATGTCTAAAAAAATTATACATTTGTATTTTGTTTTGTACTCAAACCATTCCAAATGTTTCCAACAATGTTCAAACCCTGAGAAATCCATCATTTTATTCCTCCTTCATGTGCTCCTCTAAAATATTACATTTACCATATTTACTACTTGTGAGCACAAGAATGGTGCTTTAATGTCGTATTTACCGGTAGTAAATTCTGAAATTTTGATGACCCTAGCTTCTGAGATATGACATTTCATGACACACAGCAGTAACAACAAAAATGGTAGAATACATGGACTCGTCACCAACTGACAGTAAAAGTTAGATTTTTATTAGTAGTGGGATTAAGTGATAAAAACAGCAACTATCTTGATAAACAAGGCAGATGAATGGCTTAACATTAAACCCACTATTGTTAAACACGACTGTCTTGAGCCTATACAGCTAGCATTAGCTCTCACTGGTTGTACTTTATTTTACTCGCAGCAGAGCATTTGAATGGTGCCATGTTGTATTTACAATTTCATAACCAGGAATTCTGACTTTTCAAGGAGTACGTGAACGCGGCATTATTCAAGGTTATAGTGTATTTCACTGGCTTGCCTGTGGAAACTTTCGGGGTAACACCAGTCGGGAAGTGACAGAGAAAGCCTGCAAACATGATTACACATAACATTATTAATGGTGGTTGTTTACCAATAAAATCAACAACACCCGTGATCCCACACTACTTTACAACGTCATGAAAACCACATCTTTTATTTTCAACGTTTTTTAGAGAGAACTCTAGTATCAGAAATTACTTATTGTGGGTTTAAAAAACTCTTTGTCATCCTTCCGAACAATGCAGACTATTTGAAAACTGGTCACTTTGCCAGGAGACCCATTAATAAATAAAAAACATATTTTCGAAATATTCAACTCAGCAGACTGTCTCTGTGTACTGACAGAAATCCAATTTACCACAAAAGCACTTAAGCTTTTATTTATGTTGGATTGTAAAATCAGCAACTCTAACAATTTAATAATCGTTTTAGCATTAATCTAACATGACTTACAGAGTGAAAAAGACAACAAGCAATTGTACTGCAAGAAGAATCTCCACTGGACAAAAAAATGAAAGTTAAATAACTTTTTTTGGTCAAACAGTCTCACCAGGAATAAATCATGGAACATTTATCTTCACACAGAAAAAAACAAGCACACCAACAGACATAAATAAGCTGCACACGCACAGAGTAGTATTATTGATTTTTGTGGTATTTCCCTGAAGAGAAGTGCAAGTCGATCTGTGAGTAGGCGAGTGATACTCCCTGAACGGTTTCATGTAGTTTCCAGAAAGGCAAAATGTCCTTTTTTTTCTTTGCAACACACCACAACCCTTACACTCGACTTTTAATGTAAAAAGAAAGGGTTGTGGGGTCGAAAAGTAAAGAAGGATCAGAAAAGGGAAGACTAACATTTCCCCCCTTGGCAACCCTCCAACCCAGACTCCTAATTCTGCTTCCTCACCATGGGCTCTTTGTTTCTACTGACCTCCACCCACTTCTTCCTCTGCTGTGCAGCAAGTCATGGTAAGCTCCTGCAGCCCGCTGGGTTTCTTTGTGGCAGAGCATGCTGCCTGACAGCACTGAGCCCCGCTCTGCTTACTTCCACTTCTCCGGCTCCATTTGGCACCTGTAAGGCTTCTGTCCACGTTCAGCAATGTCACGTCACCAATCAATCGCTTTAATGATATCCAGAGGGATCCAGAGTGCCAAGTCCACTACAAAAACTAATTTTAGAGCCAAAACATTAGTTGACTGACAAAAAAAAAACAATTTGAACAGTCTGACAATCATCTAAATTCAGTACATTTGCACTTAGCAAAAATATCAAACATTTACTGTTTCCACCTAAGCAAATATGAAGATTTGAAGTTTTTTCTAAACATCTTTTTAGTTTTGCGCTGTGTGTTGGGAAAAATTAAAAACCTTAAAATGTAACTTTGGGCTCTGGGAAATTCTGTTGGGTATTTTTACTCTAACTAGTTATTTTAGAAGCAAAAAAGGAAGAAAATAATGAGGAAAACTGTCGTTTTTACATTGAGTGCTAACTTATGTTGGAATGTATAAAAAAGATGTCTGATGTCTTTTGATGTTAACTTAGTTTGGTTCTTGATGTCGACATTCTGTTTTCAGCTGACATATTTTTTTTTTTAATATATTAAGATGTAGTTATCTGAAATAATTTCAGAGCAACGTGTTTAATAGAATCTGTCAGAAACTTGGGAAAGTCTGTCTTTAAACTAATACAGTTTCTATTTCGACTTGGCCACCAGGATTTGTGTGATGAAAATTTCGGCGTCTCCCCTCTGAACTTGAAAACTTGTTCTTGTGCAAATTAAAAAATTATAAACTTGAGCACAGCTGTCCAGTAATTGTAGGTATGCATGACCAAATCCACAGAGACAAACTAATGTGCAGAAGCACGTCATTATATACACGGCTTATGCCACAGTCAACAGTTAGAGCCTGACAAATGTCCATGTCTGTCCTCCCCGACAATAGGAACAAATTGTGTGTAATCAGGGAATTCTATCCAGAAGCAGAGGAAGAGTGCGCATGAATGAATGAATAGCAGTGTGGGATGAGGGAAGTTAACAGAAGCACGAGGACGGAAACAACAATTGTTAACTCAATAAGAGCTGAAGATGCCTGTTCCTGTTTGGACAGACTGTCTGTGTGAGTGTATGACTGAGCAGGGTACAAAATGCAGAGAAAAAGAACTAATCCCACTCCCTCACTGCCTTGTCAGCACTCTCATCCTTTCTCCCCCTAACACAGCCCACCTCAGGCTGCTCTCATCCTCTCTCTTTTTAAGACTTGGCCTTTGTACTGTCTTCCTGCTTCCAGGCCACTTAGGATTTGTCTGACAGACTGCCCGACCTCACAGTGCACGGCACACAAACTATAAATGTACACACACATTATCAGACAAGGCAAATGAAGAATACAAAGTGCAAACATATTCTCTCTGAGCCTTACCAATAACCCTGGCGTACCACCCTCCTTATCTGCGTGCTTATTGCCTCCCTCACCACAGTCACTTTTGCGCTATTTTTGGCCCATTGTGTTTGATGTGACGATGGAAGAAAACTGTGCCTTTAAACAAAGAGGAAGGGGGATGCAAGGCTTGGGCTTAAGGAAGGCAAAGAGGAAGTCACATTATAGAAAGGAAGAGTGTTGTGTGCCTAGTAGCCGTTGCATGATAGAAAATCCACTGAAGCCATTAACACATTGGAACTGTCTCAAACTAGGGCTTTCTAAACTACAAACAAGTCAATCAAACGTCAGCGACATACAATTTCTTTAACTTAAAACAAAAAATTTAAATTTGATTTCGATACCTGAACAGAGCTCGGTTTTCTGTAACAAGTGCTGTAATGAACTGCAAAACAAACTAAAGTCAGAGACACTCAGTCCTCTGCGGGATTTCAAAGTTCTACCTACTGTTATTTTATTAGTACTTACGACTGTCTCAGTTTGTGTCTTTGTGTGATTTCTCTGACTGCCTCATGTGGTTATTTTCGAATGCTGCATAAATATAACTTATTTTCAAGTAACTCGGGAAAGATCTTGATCTTAGAGTAAAAAACAGCCAGAAGCGTAACTCAAACTATGCCTGAAGGAGCAAGAAGACACACTGAAATATGAAGAATCATTTTCAAATGAAACTTATGCTGCTAAAATGCAGCGATGGTAGCAGAGCACTAGTTCCCTGATGTAGGATTGACAGCAAACATGCTGGCTAATGGAAATTTGCTGTGTCACCAGCGTACTTTATCATCAGGAGGCAGTTGTTGTAGATTTAAATTTGTTTGCTCCGCCCCATCTCAAACCCCAACACTGTTAGTCATGTTTATTAGGGCAGCACAATTAATCGAAATTTAATCAAAATTGCAATATAAACTCCTGCAATTTTTTAATCGCAGGGAGGTGCAATACTTGCTATAGGTGAAAAGTATGTCAAAATACCATTTAATTCACATATTGCTGAGCTGCAGAGTTGTCCTGACCTACACATCGTATTCTACAGACTTAAGAAAACATCTTTGTTTAGTACAAATCCCTGCAAAAATCACACCATAATCATGTTGATATGTTTATCGATGAAAAAGAGAATAATGACGTAAAAATGATCCTTCCTTCTTGTATCGCAAATTATATCGCAAGTGCAATTTCACTGCAAATGCAATTAGGTATTTTCTCAAAGTTGTGCAGCCCTAATGTTTATCCTTCTATTCAGTACCGATTAGGTCTATTTGACATACAACCGCAGAGATACCAGAGAGCAGACTCTCCCTGGGGGATGGGGCAGACTCTGACAGAGAAGTACACATTCTGGAAAGTCATTCAACATGAGGTGTTTGGACAGCTGACTGGCACGGGTCTCAATCACAGCGGTCAAGTGACCAGGAACAAGACAGGCTGTCGGAAGCAACGGGTTAGAGGAAAAAAAAAAAGAAGTAAAACTTAGCCTGAGATTACCTCTTAACCCCAATGAGCCCCCCAAACTTTGTTTTTTGACTACAATCACTGAGTCACACAACCCAGTCATGAGCCTAAATACAACTATTTTCTGTTTTCTGTGTAACACCTACTAGGGCAGGTTTTGAAAATTTCCATTTTCAGAATGATTCAATGCCTGAGGCCAAGTACACTCTAAACCACCCACGCTGGGCAGCATCGAGAAGTCGAGCCATCCCTAACCGCTGAGAGAGATGCTATGGGATATCAAAGAGGCTCACGTGTTAAAAAAAGAGAAGAAAAGCTGTATTAAAACACCAGGTTAAGACAAAAAGACACAAACACAGAGGCAAGAAGCCAGTGTAATACATCCTAAAGTGCACATGTAAAGCTTGTCATGCTACTGATGCAGGAAGACTTGAAGGCAATACACTAGTCTTGACAAATATCTCTTTCTACAAGCATTTAAGGACATTGCACTTTTTAAGTGGACCTTTAAAAGACTTCTTTAATGTCTAGATGGATCTGCATCTCTGTCATTTGTCCTCCTCCCCAAGCTAAGATACTTATGTGATACGTTGGATCTCTGTCACAAAAAGAAAGAAAACAGCCCAGCGTTGTGCACGAAGCCTGCAACTTTTCAGCCAAGAATAAGAGCCATTTGTATCATGTAAACTAATGGTGTTTTACTTTATGGTATAAATCAATACTCCAGCTTTATGCAACATGGCCAAAACAGGATCTTCATTATTGCTTGCACACTCTCTACTCCCGGAACACGAATATTTGGCACGTTTTGTTGTCCAATCTAAAACTAACCTTTAATGAAACAAATAGGCTTGCTGTCACCACTTCTATGTTGTTCAGTGCATTGCAGCTTAATAGAGCCAAAGCAAATGGACAAAACTAATCATTTTTGACAACCCATATGTAGCATGTAGGGAAGAAAAGCTGCAAACAAACAAGAAGCACAGTCTCCAACTTGTATGAAGAAATCTGCAACATATTCAGGCAAAACAAGTACAGAAACGACAAATATGTGAAATATGTTGGTGTCCATCGTTTCGCAACATATGTTTATTTTAGTTTGTTAGGAAATAGCGTCCAAATGCCTGCTATTGTTTGCCTTAAGTAATTGCTAGTTTCTAGCCTGCTTAGTAAACTTCTTTTGTGTTGACCGTTCTGTTGTAATGTACGACTTGCAGCCTTATTGTATTCATGGCATGTTACTTAAATCTGTGGCTCAACTGAAAAAAGGTCTTTAAAGTGACAGCGAATATGCAGCACACGACTGAGTGAAGATGTTTTCTTCAGGGACTTCGTCTCCCACACTGATCAGACTCTTCAATATAGCAAGATCCAATACTTACATATTGTACCGATAAATACATATGATGCACGTTTGGAGCTAAATGCTGGAAGGCTGAGGTGGTAAAAAATCAGAGAAGAGTGCAGTAAAACAAAGGATCAACTTTTAATGCTTCAAATTTTAAAAAATTGATGGTATGTCAATGTCATCAAGAGGTACAAAAATAAAAAGCTTTTTTTCCAGCTGGCAGAAAACTACTTGCCAGCACGACCATGTTTATATCTCGTAACAAATATGTAAAACTAAACATGTGGGGTACACACTCAGAATTCCTATCCTGTTGCTCCTACAGACTTCCTGGATCATATCAACAGGTCCAGCACACAGAATAGAAATCACTGTCACTTGACCTTTCCTTGTCACACACACTTCATCAAGCTCTGGTACAGTATTGACCCGCTCTTGTACTGCAATTTATTGGACTCCATCTAAAAGGAAAATATTTAGTCAAGCTGATAAGCGCCACAATAATCACAACATGAACCGTTGGCTTGGAATTTATCTAAGGGCTGAAATCGTTTTCACTCTGCTGATAATAAGTCACTAATGCTCATAGCCCCCCCACCCCCCACCCTCACATGGACTGGGTTAACCCTGGCAAGTGAGAACTGGGTCCTTGCATACGAGTCAAACACAGGCGCAATTGTGCGCCAAGCCTGAGCCCAGATGTTTGACAGGAAGTGTAAACATACAGTTCATATTCAGATAAAATACCTTAATGTGTCCTGTAGGACGGAAGAAAACACTGAATGGTGTGATTATTATATTAAGAAGAGTTTCAAACTAGAAGGGGACATATTGAATTATCCTAACTGACTGAGGTTGGATGGAAACAGAATAATGTGACGATGGGAAATGAACTTTGAGGAGGCTGACTACAGATGTGCCATGCTGCGTGCTGTCAACCCGTGAAAACGCCTTTACAGTATCTGAGGGAATAAAAATCAAATTACGTAGAGCCAATAAACACGAACGAGTTGCGAGAGGCTGATCATTACAATAGGTATGCCGTGTATAAATAGGCCTACGTTGCACCACAACAACCTAAGGAATGGCACTCTGCCTGTTATGATCGAGCTCCTGGAAAGGGGACAGATCGGAAGTGAACACCTGCTGTCCTACGACATGCTGCTGAACACTAGTTAGCTTGGCGTGTGCCAGGTTGTTACCGGGCCTTCCAACTGTCGCCGACCATACCTAATGTATGACTGGTGACGTTAACGTTAACCGCGATGACAGGACTGTCCGGCCTACCTTTGCCATTCTGCCACGCTGTGTACCAGGACAGGCTGAGGAAAGACGTGAAGAAAATAATCGCAGTGGCCACAGTTCCATTTCTGAGCCTCATCTCATTGCAGCGATGCCTCTCCTCGGCTGAGTGTCGGGGACCCCGGAGCTGCCGTTGCCTCCCTCCCTCCTCTCGCTGCCTTTGGGGGCGCTCAGACGGGTGTGGGTGCAGGCATACGGGGGCGTCAGACGGTTTAAAAAACGCTCTGGCGAACAAACCGAGAACACGGACTTCGAGCTGGGGGGGGGGGGAGCTCGGACGGACGGACCCTCAGCTTCGGTTCGTCTTTCCTTCTCGTTGTTCGGAGGGTTGTATCGTGCTCCTCCTGTACCGTCCTACGGCGATCGGTCACGAGTCAACTGCCTTTCGTGACAGGACAGCTTACATGGTCGGATGATATAGAACAAGCTAACTTAGCTGCCGATACCACCCATTGTAATTTCCACTGGCAGTCGTTAGCTACAAGTTACAAGTCGAAGGCATTTCGAGTGTGTGACGGTTGATCCTCTGGGATAGGCTGCTCGCTCTCTGACGGTGGCCGAAAGGCAACGCCTCTAATCACGTTGATTCCGCTTCAACTGGCAACAGATGGGTTTAAAAAATAAAAGCAGCGTGTTGCTTCTCGTTGCTTCTTCCCCGGCCTCCAGTCATGTAGTCGACGTTTCCCCCTCTGACACTTATTACAGTGATTGCTAGCTTCTTCAGTCTGTATCAGTGATGGCATTCCGTCACGCGCCCCAAGGCAACTTTAACGTTAATGTTTCTTGTGGCTTCGATTAGACATAATAGTACCTTTGTAACGCTGACGTCATCGCTTTTAAAATATTAAAAGAAATGTTACTAGTTCCGACTTTTTCAGAGACTGACCAGTCAAATTGCCAAGTACATAAACTAGCATTAAACGGGCGCGTGTCCGAGGCTAACATGCTAGCATCAAGTAGGCACTGCTGGCTAGCAGAACTGGAAATATAATGTAATAACGGTCGCTGCCAGAGGAGAGCCAGGTTTCTTTTGCTGTTTTTGAGAAACTCGTTTCACATTTTAAACAGTCCCGCTGAGTCAACACGTAAAGCTATAAAGAATGAATGGTCACAGTTTGGTTTTCAATATAGTTTATCATATTTTAAGTATTTTAATGGATGAACTAACGCTGTCTTCATTTTAAATGTCTAACATTGTTTCCAAGCAGGACTTCCGGGACAAACTTTCAAAATAAAGCAACAGTATTTGGGTTGCCACTTCAACGATGCTATTTTCCTCAACTGGTAATTTTATCAGTTAAGATGTATGTCAGCGTTACCTGTGATGCTAGAGTCGAGATCCAGTTTGCGACAGTTTGATAATACCTCATATTTTTGCATTTAACTGATATTTGAAGGAAGTTTCCAGAGACAGGACTATGAAACTACCGACACCCTCTGTGGTGCCCAACCTCCATTTTTCACCAAGCAGGAGACCCTTTGTTCTACAAGTAAAAAGCGCGCCATCTAGTGACCAAACCGAACTTGTTTAAAACAGATACTAAAGATACAGTCATAATATTGAAAGTCTCCAAAAATCCCAAGACTGATAAGAGATTGATAGATTTTTAAGGTAAAAACACTTGACTTGATCTTCTTTCGCATATTTGTCGTAAATTTAAAAAAAAAAAAAAACAGGTCAAAAGTTTCAATTTAACAATTTTCTTTGAACAGTATGCACACAATTGTGTGTGCTATACATTCATTTATTTTTAAACAGCACATATTTTAATGCAAACACATAAAATTTCAAAATCAGTGTTTCAAAAGAGTATTTCCAAAATGACAGCATTTTATCCACCAGATGCAATGACTGTCAACATTGAATTTAACCAGCGTATTGACTTTAAATACATTCACTCACATTTAGCACAGGAAATTAACGTATAGATTTTATATGACAAAAGAAAAAAGAGAGGAATGAGCAATTTCATGAATTAAAACTAATACAGCATTTGAGAAAAATAAAAATAATAACTGTATTTGAAATGAATTTGAAAATATTCTTCTGGCACCACATCCTTGGTGTAGACAGCTGAAGTGATCTGTATAGGCGGAGGTGGTGTAGAGGGAGGGGATATTTTCTCAGAAAGGCGTAGCTTTGAAGTAGTCCTCCAGTGGAATAAGTGATACGCCTCCGGTCCAGTCCTGCAACCAGACCTGGATTAACTCCAGCTTCATGAAGAACCACTTGTGTCCCACTGGCCACTTTGCCATCACGGGATGTCTACAAAAACAAGAGCAGCACGTGTCACACGTGGACATACAATAAATGTGTAGTATGTGTCAAACATTATTGTTTCCCCCACATTTTCACAGCCAAGGGAAGCCAAGATGCATTCTATCTGAATTACCTTGAGAACATTGCTGTCTTTGCAAACGCAATCTCCTCTGGGGCCACCTCCACCATCTTGCCTGTTAGTGTGAGTCGAGCACATCGCGGATCCTCTGGATCATACACCATTTGCCTTCAAACACAGAGGACTGTTAGCACTGTAACACACACATAATAAGGGGCTGAAGTTTTTCTGAGCCTCTCGTCAACTTGTAACCATTTAGTTTAGCTGGCAACTGCCCCAGGGCCCAAAAATGTTCCAAGCTCGCAGTGTGTCGACTGATTTATAATTTATGCAAAAGTATTTGTATTTAAGAACATCATCACCTGACAGGATGAACTTTCTCAAGTGTGTCCTGCTTAAATACCTCTTCATGAGGCTTGTGCTTAAGCTTGGCACTTGGATCATTATTATTTTAGTTTTATACCTTGTTAAAAATGTTTTTAACACTTTTTGTTTGGTCAAATTACTACACAGCAACTCTTGGGGCCTAGTAGCCTGTCAGCAGATAAAACTTTACATATTCCCTACAATGTGGAGAGAACTGGGGATTAATGCTAGCAAAACGGTCCTTTTTTTTCTTGAGTGCTTTTTGCAAATGAACTTGTCCAGGACACTGAAAGTTGGGGCTTACCTGCAGAATTCTCCCTCAGCCTCTGAGAATGTGAGAGAAGCAAAGGGATTACTTTTCAGGTCGGATACAGTGTTGTCCATCGGAGTCACATAAAAATAGATGACTCCAGTGCTGTTGTCCAGAGGTCCGTCGCTCACAGAGAAGATGTTCCCAAAGGGGAGACCTTTGATCTACATGACAAATTGGATATTACCACAGGCATCTTGTCACAGAGAAAATTCAATGATGGTGGATTTTCTCAGAAGGGTCTGATTAGGTGTGAATCACTTTCAACAGAAATAACAAACTAGAAAATTTTGTATACAGGCATATATCCCTAGCTGAAAAGACATAAAATAACAATTGGGATCAGCAACAGCAGAGAGGAGTTATCAACAGGAATATTTATGTAATTTCTATTGTTTGGTTTAATCTACATCTATAAACACAAGAAATTCTTCACCTCTGTCAGACATGGAAAAACATTTCCTGTCTGCTGCTGTGCTACATTACAAAATCAAAAAATGTTACTAAATGCACTGATGAAATCACCCTGAGGTCCAAAGCTGTAACTATTGGTAATTCACATTGTAGATTAATTTGCTCCATATCTTCCTGTAAGAATTTTTTAAAAGTTTTTGTATAAGTCAGATAAGTATTTCTGCACACAAGTTATTATCGTGTGTAAAGAGATACTGCTTTCCTATTTGGGACACCAGGGTTTCCTTGTCACTTTTGTTCTGAGACTTTCCTTCTCAGGACATGGCGACCTTGCTCAAATCAAAGGTTATCTTTACACAACTCTTGCCTAACCAGCTACATAACTGAAAACATCAGTGTGGGTGTGCCAGCTTTGAAGCAATGCCTAATATTTCATGAGTGGATCTTATGTTTGAATATAAAATCAAATTAAATATAGATAAATGTAATGAAATAAAAAGTGAAATGTTTCCGACGGATATATGGTTGAATATCAGTGCAAAGTTTCAGAAAGTATAAATATTCAGTAAACTGCACGTACCTCAAAACTGTTAAAGGTGCTACATGTAATATTCTGGCACCAATTACATAACAGTTCCTATGCAGAGGTCAAATTACGTCTCTATGCTGTGTGTACAGGGCTGGTGTCTAGTTTTAACTGTTCTATTAATGCACCAGAGTAGCTATACTGAATGTTGTCTACCTGTTTTCATACCAGGAGTTAAGGCCTCCTGGATGACCAAAAATGTGACTGCTGACAATATGGGACCTCTTCATTAGGGCTGCAACTACCAATTATTTCCATTATCGATTAATCTGCTGTTTATTTATACGATTATTCGCCTAATTATTAATTCCATGAAATGTAAGAAAAGTGCTAAAAATGCTCATTTCAATTTCCAAAAGCCAAATGTGACATCTTCAAATTGCTTCTTCTGTCCAAACAGCAGCCCAAAACACAAAGACTTCTCATTTCTTGTTATAAGCAGCAAATCCTCACATTTATGAGTAAAAAACCTGCAGTTCTTTTTACTTCTTTATTTGAAAAATGACTGAAACGATTGATTATCAAAACAGTTGGCGGTTCATCATCATAACCACTACACTTAATATTGTGATCAATCAATCAATCCATTATCTTATGGATCATAAGATGTGAAGTAGATTTGACCACAGTTTTTGGCACCACTCGTACAGTAATTAAAGTGAGGACCTGTGCTGTAATCGGTGCAAAAATGTTTCACATAGCACCTTTAAAAATGGGACCGCTGCTCCAGTGTGCCTTACCTTGTCTTGAGTTGAAATGGTGGCCAGGTGTCCCCAGTCGCTGTAGTGGGCGATGTATCTGGCCGTCCTGGCGGTCTCCTGGTGAGGGGGAGGAGGGGGAGGACTGCCGCCGCTGCCGGCAGACTTCTTCACCTTCTCCAACCGATATGAAAACAGGCGAGAGGAAAGCTGCGCCACATTGTCGTCCTCAGGCTTCACCAGCTCCCCGGGGCTCTCCACGCTGTCCCCGAGGACGTTGGAGGACGGGTAAGCCTGCTTCCACAGCCCCGCGCTGTCCACCAGCAGCGCCGGGGCGACCTCCTCCGACAGGTCCGCCTCCTCCACCACATCGTTGGTGGAGACCACCCAGGACACGGAGCTCCTCAGGGTGTAGCTCACACACAGGCACAGGACATTGGCAAACACTGCCAGGGGAAAGTAACGGGCCCTCATGGCATCGAGCTCCGCAATGGCCGCCCCGCAGCCACTCTCTTGTTTACAACCTCACGTGGATGTGTTTTCGTAACACGAGGAAGTTTTTGAAATAGAGTGCAGGCTTACAGCGACCCCTACTGGCAATCAGGGACATTAGCTTTACAGTTTAACTAGCCTGTGTCTTCTTTTTACAATGAAAGTAGTGCTCAAATACAACCTTGAAGTGCTTGTACTTAGTGAGTGTTTATGAAAGCGTGAGTAAACGTTAGTCAGTTTAAAGGGAAATGTCGCCATTTTCAAGTTTTCACTAACATTTCCCATCTATGTTTACTATAATATGCAAATTAAGTTGTTTTTTTTCTTCTTAAATAAGCTATGATGAGTCCGTGCATTGCAAGGTAATCCATGGTTCCTAACCTAAGGGTTGGAAACCTTCATAAGATCACAAAAGATAAATCTGAGGAGTTACAGGATGATGGTGCAAATTTTAAACACTTTAGAAACTGTCTCTCTCTGGATGCAGCCAAGACATTCATGCATGCCATGATTCTGTCCAACATGTCATATTGTATCACCTGCTGGGGACAGGCTGGTGACTCTACTTTGAGACCTCTTGAGTCTTTAACAAACTTTAAAAACACTGGACAAAAAGCCAATGCGTCATCATCATTGTAGGAAACTTGAGAAACATAAGTTATTGAGCTTTGAGAATTTTAGGTTATTCGCCAATTTGTGTATGGTCTACAAAATTTTTAATGGTTTGGCCCCACCTCCACTATGTGATTTTGTCCACGCTCGCTCGTCAAATTCTATTAGATCCACTAGAATATCCTCCATGCGAGATTGTACCATACCATTTCGCCGCACTGTAACTGGGCAATCAGCCTTTTCTGTAAGAGCCACAAATCAGTGGAACACCTTACCTGATGTTGTAAGGAGCAGCAGCTCTCTCAGTATCTTCAAATACAACCTAATAAATCTGTTAAAAGCTGCTCAGCTCTGCAACCACTAACTTGGTCCTCAGAACTTCCTTTTGTTTGTGTGTGTGTGTGTGTGTGTGGCGGGGGGGGGGTCCCACACACACACACACACACACACACACACACGTGTGTAGCTATGTTTTTGTGGCTATTATGTTCTGATTATCCTTGTAAACTGTTTTATTACGTCCGCCAAGGAGGTAATGTTTTCGCCAGGGTTTGTTTGTCTGTCTGTCTTTCTGTTAGCAACATAACTCGAAAAGTTATGGACGGATTTGGATAAGATTTTCAGGAAATGTCCGCAATGGGACCAGGAACAACTGATTAAATTTTGGGGGTGATTGGGATCTCCTTGCAGTAGTTATGTCCATATTCATGACTGTAATAATAACGAAGCAGTAAGACTGGCGCAGTCTCAGTGCAGTTGCGTTGCAGTGCATC
>JAQLOL010000005.1:8678647-8689318 GCA_029783665.1 Naso thynnoides | reverse complement strand
GGGAGTGTCGGCCTTCTTGGCCTCCAGCTCGGCAAAAGCCTGGTCTTCCTCATCAAGGATGTCGGCCAGGTCCATGTCCATGTTCCTGCAGAAGTCCAGAGCATATTCCCACGTCTTATTCTCTCTGATCAGCACAAAGGGAGATTCTAGAGAAAAAAAAGACCAACGTGAAAACTTTCATTTGAATTAAACATTAAAAAATAAATTTGGCATACTGTCATAGAGTACTATCTGCTCTTGTAGTAACATACTCTTTGTTAACATTCAATTGTACAGGAGAAATTTCATTAAAGCAGGCTGTCACCTCATTTCTGGCATTGCATTAAATAAGAGACTGGATGGGAATGTTTATTATACCTTGTTTAGTGCCACTGATCTTTAGTTCACAAAGAGCGAAAAAATGATATTCTGACAAGAACACAGTGATGTAACGCCCCAACAGGTTTGTCTCACATTTGAAGACATTCCACCCCCAAGTGAAGTTTGTCATGTTTGCACATCTGGAAAAGAGAAAAAGATCAACATAAGGAAGAGAGGGAGAAATGGGAAGGGCAGGAAGGGTGATGTTTGTGGTTCTGTGGGATAAAATCACTCATAAAGAAAAAAAAGGCACCAAGTTTTACAGACACCAAAGCATAAAACTCACAGTGACACATGAACAGCTCTGATAACTTTGCCAGTGTCTGTGTGAGCTTTAAAGACAGGGGATTTTATTTTTTCCAGGGATTGTAACTGATATTTGTCTCTTAACTTGTGTGAAATCAAGCTGCAGTTCTGAATCTATTGTCACCACTGGGGGGGTGGGGTGGGGGTGGGGGTGTCACTTGAAGTATGAAATTTCAGAAAATAATGGCAGGGAAAATTTCCTAAAATTGATTTCTTAGTTCTAATCTCGAGGTTTATCGAGCCCACATATAACCTATAAAAACCTAAACAAACCCAAAATTAAATTATATGTGTTGAAGCCAGAAAATTTTAAATAGTGCAATTCAGGTAAAAAGAAGATATTACAGGCTGTTGGTGGTGTAGCTGTTGTCACGAGAGTTCCCAATGAGAATCTGAGCACCAGTTATATAAGTGTTGTAGTGGTCTCCGTTGTAAATATCTATGGCAGAAATCTTGTAGACATCCAGCAGGTCAATTGTCCACCAGGAGTTTGGCTCCTCCAAGGACAAGGCACAGGTTGTCTGATCCCTGTCAACAGCTTTTTCAGAAGTGAAGCCTGTGCACTGTGATGACATGGATGTTGTCCCGTTTGGTGTGAAGTACTCTGTGTTGCAGAGAACTACGTATGAAAACAGAAAAAAAAAAAAACCTCAAAATACTAATGCTTTAAAAAATATATTCATTCTGTGTCATCATCATGTAAGTGTGAACTTACTGTGAAATGTTATTAGACAGGGTAAAGGAAGAATTTCTGTTCACTTTTTCTTTCTTCTAAATTTTGGTCATGTCAATTTACAGGCAACGTTTTTATTAATATTTGATAAATCAAAAGTAAGCACACAATACTCATCACTCAGTGTCCCACACTTTGATACTTGATGTCATGTGTGACATAGAAGTTAAATCCTCTTTATAAAGAATGAAATTATTTGGAGTGCAGAGGAATCTACAGCACAGCTGTTTTATTATGTTATCTATGATTCATATTTTTGTGGTTCTGCCCTCACATTCTGTGCATCGATCATGTAAGATATCTCTGACACGCATGTGTGTAAAGTGAGCAACTTACCAATCAGAGAGACGATCGTTAGACTCCAAAACATCTTTGCTGTGGAGGAGAAAATACAGCAACATCAGCTGATTCGTCACAAGTTCAATGTTCTACCAAAGGACCACAGATGAATGAGATAAATGAGAAATAAAGCTTTCAGTATCCTTCAAATTGCACAAGTGTACCTGCCTGCATCTTAAATAACACATGGCGAGGATTCTATGGCAAAAGAGGAGAAAATGGCAATTTTAGATGCAATAATCTCATTTACCTTGTTAGCCTTTTTCCCTTGCAAAGTGTTTAATGATGAGCTCTCGTAGCTTCGGCTGTATTTGTGGTGATTCCCCCCCCAGTTGTTGCTTATACAGCAGAATTTTTTATAAAGGTCCAAAGGTTCAATACATGCAAATGTCTCTTGCTTCAACAGTGGATTTTGTGTGTTTAACCAGGCGTTTGATTTTCATATTGTATCTGCCCTGTACATTTTTTTTCTTGTTGTTTTTATACTGGTGACATTTAAGTGAAGATCACAAGTGTAAAGGCAAACATCGTGGTCATTTTAATGACCAAGAAAATGCCACCAACGTTCTTAATTTTGAGTTCTTCATTAACACTATGTGATATTTAAATGAGGTCACATGACAGCAGGTTGTTCAGCCAGTTGTTGGACACATTTTCTGCATAGAAAACCTTTCAGGTAAAACTCATAGAAGATTTAAGGCAGTGAAGTGCAGCGCTCTGTCTCTCTGTCCCAGTTTGGCGCAGCATTGAGCCATTCCTTCCAGTACATCTCTTCTGATGGTCAGGTTGTTGTCAGCAATCCACTCCAGGCAGCTGCTGTACGCATCCAAGGCTTTCTATAGCCACCACACCATGAGAACAGAAACACAACGAGGCTAAAATGTAAATTATGGTAACTTGCCACCAACGTCACTGATAGTTTATCAGTCAGTTAAAGAGAAATGCTTAAACCAGCTGACTGTGAGCTGATAGTTACCGTCTCACAGCCAAATGAGCCACAGTTTTTTTTATCACAGCCACAGTTTTCAAATGCTTTGCAGAGCCATTTGAGTTGGTTCCTCACTGACTGTGCATGCACAATGCATTATTTACACAAACGACATATAAGCACAGGGTGAAGCCATATTAAAAAGGAAAATAAAACTTGCACTTCAGCAAAGACACAACATGTTCATGAGATTTCGATTAAATTGGCAAATGTAACGTAACACGTTCTCCAAATACAAAGCACATTGCACCTAAAATTACGTTACCTAAAAAAGTATTTAAACTCAATAATGTGTGAGGACATGTACATGTACAGTATGCAGTGAAGAGACAGGTTATTCAAAACTTTTCAAACTGTCAATCATGCAAAAGTTTTGTGGGATCCGAAGCTGAAGCTGAGGGGGCTATTCGGGCTATTCGGGCTAATTCATCTTCTGTCTGACTCAAACATTGTCATGTCAAAGAAATTATGTTAAGTTATGTTTGTGTAGTCTTGTCTCTACGTTGTGTCATGGCTTCCTGTTTTATTTTGAAAATCTTGTCTTCTCTTGTATTATATCTTCTCTTGATAGTTTTACTTCCTGTCCCCAATTACCCTAATGTGTTTCACCTGTGTCTCGTTTCCCCCATGTGTATGTATACCCTGTGTTCCTTCCTAGTTCATTTTGTCCTGTGCAATGAACCAAGCCAGTCACCACGTCCAAGTCTTCAGGTATTATCATTGTTTGCCTTGTCTTGCCTTTTGTTTTGCATTACGCCAAGTTCAGCCGTTTTCCTCTATTGCAGAGTGATTTTTTGTTTGTACTTTGTTTCACCAGTTTTCCTCTGTTAAGAGTGATTTTTTTGTTATATATTTTTGCCTCGCTGGTTTTGCCTCCTGTTGAGAGATTTTTCCTTTGATACTTCTGTTTTTGATTCTTCGATTTGAGTGGTTTTGAAATACCTGTTGTTAAATAAAGGTCATTTATTTTGCATTTCTGGGTACGAGTTGTGCATTTGGGTTCACGTCCTTGTCTAGTTGTGACAAACATGGATTCTCTATCTGGCTGAGATGTGGTTGAAACAGTCTACTCCCGCAAGTGTACTTACAGTGCCTGGATATCAATGTTTTAGATGAGACAGACCTGATGGAAGGGGAGGAGGGGTGCTTTTTTATGTGAGAGAAGACATTAAATGTGAATGTGTGGTTTATAAAGCGGGTAACACTTTGGAATATGTTGGGATAAAAATTATTTTGTCTAAACAAATGTCTTTTAACATCATAGGTGTCTATAGGCCTCCCTCTGCAGATGACACTTTTTATGATCAACTTGCAGAAGGTTTGAAAGAGTGCAATCACAACAAAGAACTACAGCTTATGTGTGATTTTAATGTGAATTGGGAGGATAAATCCAAGAGGAAAAAACTAAAAATGATTACTGAAAAATTCCACCTAGAACAACTGGTAAAAGGCCCAACTAGGATTGCAAAATGTTCAAATACACAAATTGACTTGATCATAATTTAACTCTGTGCAAGAAAACTGTCCAAAAAAAGATTTAGGAACACAGCCAATAAGACAAAAATCTGCCAGTGCATACCGAGAGCTAAACAAGAAGAATTTGCAAGTGAAATGAACAGTTTGAATTGGGATGATGTATTATCCTCTCATGATCTGAACTATGGGTGTAACACTTTCACTAACAAATTAATTCTGTGAAAGAGAGATTTAGTGTGTGTGTTAAGACAAAATTTTAAAACAAAAATAATCTACCTTGGTTCAATGAGAATTTATGGAAGCTGATGAAAACTAGAGATGCTGCACTGAGGAAAGGCAATTAAAACTAGAAGAGAAACTGATATGCTGTTTTATAAAGGTTTAAGGAACAAAGTTATCCAAGAGCTAAGATTAGCTAAATCCTGTTTTTATGTCAAAATTTTAAATGAGGCAAAAGGCAACAATAAATTGATCTGGGAAAACATAGGTAATCTCACAAGGAGGAACCCTAAATCTACAGGAGATCTTATATTAAAAGTACAGGGAGAGTTAATTGAAGATAATTGTGTTTTTGCTTCTGCTCTTAATTTTTTTTTTTTCTTGAATCTGTATGTGAACTTGGAAAAAAAAATTCCAACAAGGAAACTGGATATTGCTTCACTAGATATAACAGCTCAGATCTTCGATTTGGTAGAAACAAATGTGTCACAAGTACAAAAAAATCATCAGCTCTCTGAAAAGCTCCAAATCTAGAGATGCTTTTCATCTTGACACCAAGTTTAAGTCACACAAGGATATTTTATCTTGTCCTATCACTCATCTGATTAACCTTTCTTTTAAACTTAGTCTTTTTCCTGTGGGCTAGAAATGTGCAATTGTCATACCTGTTTTTAAATCTGGAGACTGCCTTGAAGCTAGTAACTATCGAGCTATAAGCATACTGCCAGTATTTTCAAAAGTTGCTGAGAAGGTCGTCATTGAACAACTGCCCTCATTTCTTAACACCAGCAATTTTGGTCTACATCGTATGCAATTTGGTTTTAGAGCTAATCATTCTACTGAGACTGCCTCCTTACATTTAATAGAGCAAATCAAATCAAATGGACAAAGGAGGAGTAGTTTGCTGTATTTTTAGACCTGCGTAAAGCATTTGATACAGTTAACCACAGTGTCTTAACATCGAAACTCTCTAAATTTAACTTTTCTCCTAGTGTTCTGGCTTGGATGTCGTCATATTTATCAAACAGGAGGCAATGCGTCAAAGTTTGTGATGCACAGTCCAGTTACATGAGATGCATTATGGGAGTTCCACAAGGATCAGTATTGGGTCCTTTATTATTTTAGTCTTTATATTAATGATTTTGCTGAACAGTGTGCTGATGTCAATCTACAGATGCACGCAGATGACACTGTTGTACATGTACATGCTAAAACAGCTGACTTAGCAGCTGCTAAGTTAACAACTGCACTGGATAAAATCACTCTTTGGCTTGATCAATAATGTCTGAGTCTAAATGTAAGCAAAACAAAATATATGTGGTTTTTTTTCTAAAACCATGGTACAACCCCCTGATGAGATTCTCATTAAAGGTGAAGAAATTGACATAGTTACTGAATTTAAATATCTTGGCGTGATTCTGGATCCAAATTTAAACTTTAAGAAACATGTCAAAAAAATGGTTAAAACCATAAAATACAACTTAGCAAATTTTAAACACATCAGAAACTGTCTCTCTCTGGATGCAGCCAAGACATTTTTGCATGCCATGATTCTGTCCCACGTGTCATATTGTATCACCTGCTGGGGACGGGCTGGTGACTCTACTTTGAGACCTCTTGAGTCTTGAGGGTGCACGCAGACGTGTGTAGCTATGTTGCTGTGGCTATTATGTTCTGATTATCCTTGTATAGTGTTTTATCTGTTTTGTTATTGTGTTGTATTTTTAATGTGACCTGCCAAAGGACTACAGATGCAAATTAGCTTGAAGCTGTAATCTGGTACAGCGCATGAAATGGCAACATTTATGTTTGAACTGTACACTGTCCCTTTTAAATAAAATAGAATTGAAAATTGAAATTGGTCAGAGGTCAGTCAGTGACTATTAGGCTAAATCATCTGCTCTGATTTTAGGATCTGGAACTCTTTAAAACAAACAAACAGAAACAAAAACAAACAGAAAAATCAAACACACGCCTCCACTATGGCCTTAACCTGTGAGGATAAGTCCCAAGTAACGAACAATTTAAATGAGTCACAGTACACAACACAGTACTTACAGAATTAATTTCTATTTTACAGGTCACATAGTGCTTTAGATTCCCCCTCACTAATCTAAATGTGTTAGAAAGACTCACTGCCACACATGTAGTTGCAGCAGTGGAGCAAGTTCCTCAGTATGTGTTAGATTAATAACATGGCTTTTCTGTGTGGGTATGCACCCAAATAATTAAGTACAGATAACATGCTCAATTCATGTTCTGTGTTCAAATTGAAAATTAACAGTAGCCTAGGCCATTTAACCCTCCATTTAAAGACCTGATAGTGTCAGGCAAGAGGAGTTGTATTGATTGTCCTTCAAGCCTGCAGAGGGGGCGGAAGGGCAAATTAGTCGGGCAATTACAGTCCCATGATGTTCTAATTCATTACTGCTAATTGTTTGCTACACAGGGAAAAGCTGGGACATCCAACTCAGACAGCCTCTCTCTTATTTCAGTCTTGACCCACACTATTCACATAAGGTCTGAAGAGTTCCTGCAGTAATATTTTTCTCTGGTTCCACATTTACCCTTTATTGCATCACGACAACTAGTAGAAAAAAAAGCACAAGGAGTTTTGACATGCAGAGGGAGAATTAAGTCAGTTACTGTGTATTTTGATGTAGTCATTTCATTTAATCCCCTTTGCCCCCTTACATTAAAAATGCTCCACAAATGACACAAAAATGTGACATTAAAAATTTAATATTTAACATCAGCTATTAGCAGCAGTGACATGCTGAATCACATAAACATTATTCAGAAATGCCAGTTATCTTGAAGTGCTAATGGTGGAGAGGGATAATAATGAACTTTCCTATATTTATTCTCACTCTTTCTGCCTCTCAATATAAAATTAATACTTCACAATTAAATAAAATTCATTACATAAATACCACTGCCTCAGCAGAGCTGTATCAATGCCTTTATGACAGGCTCAAGGAAGATTCAACAACAAAAAAAGCGCTGATCATATTGTACAACAATATGTCTGTCTGTTCTCCCTCTCAGTCCAAGGACTTGTCACTCCAGGCCATTGATTTTCGCTTTGCCAGTTCCATCCAGGACGGCTGGCCACTGTCAGACATGGACTGCAAAGCTGATGGCATTGGGGGTGAGGACGAGGGTGATGAAGATGGCTGCACATTTTTCTGTGGCCCTTTGTCCTCACGTGGCCTCTCTGGAACTTTGGTCGGACTAGACTCTGAAGGGAAAAAGCCAAGTCATATTGCTGCACATGGAGATGCTGTAAACCAATATAGTATTTCTGCGCGTGCAATAAATGAGTGATAACACACCTGCAGGTTGCACTCCTTGTCCTCCCTCTGGCTTTGTGTCGGTGGTTAGAGGTGCAGTTTTGGATTCACCTGATGTCTGCACCTCGGTTTGAGCTTTCTTCACTTCCACCTGAGGAAAACTGGCAGTTAGATTATCAGCTCAAAATAAGCTATTAATTTTAAAAAAAATACTGGATGGTAGTGAGAATGTATTTTTTTTGTCAACAAATCCAGTGAAAAGATTCAAATCAACCTGAATTGATCCTACTAAAAAGAACTGTGCAGCTGAAGCCTGATGTGGCTAATTGCTATTAAACGCAGACCTTCATTCCAAATATTATTAAAGCACATCATTCAGCCACAAACTTGACATATTATGTCATAAGGATCAACGTGGGAACTTTAGTTCACATTGAGTCAACTGCACATACAATTTCCTGCTATGCACACCAAAGCTAAATGCACCAATGCACTACGATATTCACTTCTGTTTGAGTGATGTTTACTTAAAACTACAGCTTTTTGTGATGAGTTAATTGTTTAGGCTGCATGACTGTGTTGCTGTGTGGCTATCCAACGTCACATAAAGCTGCGTTTGGTAACTTAGGGCGCGCTCATACCAGGCAATCTGTACTGTGCCTAAGCACATCTGACCCCCAAAGTTCAGTTTGTTTGACTATTGTGAGTGCTTCGTTCTGAGGCTGAGCACAGCGTGCTTTGTCAGCCCCGGCACAGTTGAAAGAGGTGGACTTCGGCACTGTACGGATGCTCTTACACGAGCACTGTCACGGACTGCTGACATGGCTGTGACTGCTTGAAGAGGATTCACCTTAAATTCAGACAGACAAACAGCATACAAAGTCCAAATAAAGAGCAGTGGGAAAATCCTTGACTATCTTTTTGATCGCTGATAACAGAGAACAATTTAAAAATTTAATTGCAAGATGAGAAAAATGTGGGTAAAAACACAGGTTGCACTCCATAAATCAGGTTAAACTGGAGCAATGTGAGTGCAGGCCAGTGGGGGAGATGGGAGGGGGGATGTTCATGCTTCGGCACTATATGAGATAACTGGGCCAAGTTTGAGTGCACCTTTATTCTGTGTTTTATTTTGTAAAAATATTGTAATATTATCTGTTAGTAATAGCAGTGGTCTGAGAATAAGTCCATTTCTCTGTTTGCCTTCTACCCTTAATTGGATGCCCAGGGTAGGGAAGTTAGAAATGACTTAGTTTAGTCTGCCTTTCTTTTTTTATTCTCTTTGACGTTTGAGAAAATTATTCATGGCACTAACTATGGCGCTCAGATAGCACACCTAACTGCAATCTGCATGTTCTTCCGTTCCACCCTTGCATCCACGAATGTTTCCATATAGCCTACAGTGTGTACAAGGGCCCTCGACAAGGCCTTACCCCCTCTCCAAAGAGCCAATGGCTTCCTACCTGGCTCAGCTGCTTTAGGAAATTACTGAGCCTTTTTAAATCATGGAACTCTGTCAGTGACTTGATTTGTAAGATTCTTGTCCAAAGAGAATAAATGCACTTGAGAGTGAGTGCCTTGAACATGGTAGGGAAGTTATTAATCACCAAATTACTGAGAAATTGACTGCTGCATTCTTGGTTTTTGTCTTTTTGAGGATTCATTTTACAATATGACAACATAGAATACTGGCATACTTTACTTTTGATTTACACCAAAGTCCTAAAAGACAGTTACAAAGAAGTACCACAGACCCCCTTGGTTCCAGATGGAGTGGTCCTCTCAGCCCGTCTCTCCAAAAAAACAGCCCTCTCGCTCACTGACCCAGTCCATACTGGCCGTGTTCTTGAAAGCAATGGACCCTCTTTTTCCTGCACAGTGGCTTCAGTTTCTTCTCTTCCCGAGGCAGAAACTGAAGATGGAGCTGAAGCTGATGACGTGGT
This sequence comes from Naso thynnoides, assembly GCA_029783665.1. Classification (NCBI taxonomy): domain Eukaryota; kingdom Metazoa; phylum Chordata; class Actinopteri; order Acanthuriformes; family Acanthuridae; genus Naso; species Naso thynnoides. The sequence goes on along the minus strand of JAQLOL010000005.1, from coordinate 8,679,661 downwards.
AGGATCTAAAGTCGGGGATGAAGTTGTGGATGTGAGCAGGTTGTTGGCTTGAAGACCTTGACTGCTCCAGGGCGGTTGTTGCTTGTAAAAGGAAAGGTAAGATTGTGCAATAGACTGCGGGGCACTCCCTTGTGCAAACTGAGATTGGGTCTCTGTTTGTACATTTGAGTGCGATGGAGACTGGGTTGTCTGTTGGTCGGTCTGCACAGATGGAGACTGCTGGGCTGGCTGAGTCGTATCTGGGTGTGACGGGGGTTCACTGGTTGGTTTTGATGCTTGTGGCTCTCTCAGGGTGTTTGACTGAACAGGAGACATCACTGATGCCTTCTGTTGCACTGCCATTAGTAGTGGTTTGACAGTCTGTCTACCTTCATCTGGTTCTGATTTTACTGCATCACCTGATGGCTCCAGTAGTGTTGTACTTTGTTGTATTTTTACAGTCTGTGTCTGTGTTTGTGCCCCGGTCAGTGTCTCTGTTTGATTCGTTGTCTGCACCTGTGCTTGTGGTCGAGCTGCTGGCTGTGCACTTATAAAATCTCTGGATAATCTACTAGTAAAAAGCTGTTGGATACTTCTGGTCTTTTCCATTGCCAAACTCATCCAGGACACCTCAGATGGGGCCGTTTGTGGGGCAGGCTGTGGTTTTTGAGGCGCTGTGAGAGCAGGTTCAGCTTCCTTAGGGTTTGAGAAGGTTGTCTGGATGTCTTTTGGAATGATGTGAACCTCAAGGTTCAATGGTGGGTCATGCTTGGCTGGAAGGGAGGAGCCAGATGAGGCTGGATCTGTGGAGTGCCACAGTTCAGTTAGACACACCTGAAAGCTCTGTTAAAGTTAACGAACATTAGTCCGTTTAAGTACAAAGGTCCCCTGTAATTAGTAAAATTCTTATCACTCTCTAGTAAATATTTACTGTGATGTTACAGCATGCATCTGTGAAATGTTTAAAGGGCATCTCCAGTCATAATCAATGTTTGCCTCATAAATCAAGTCACCTATGATCAGTTCATCTCATAC
>JAQLOL010000005.1:8632786-8660258 GCA_029783665.1 Naso thynnoides | reverse complement strand
TCGATCTTAAATTACTCATTCGAATAAAAACCACGGCAGACAATTTATCAAATAAGGCTAGAACTACAACCCTAACTCCTGAAAAAAGTTGGGATACCGTGCAAAACATGAATTGGGAATGCCATTTGTTAGCAAATTTTCGCATCCTGTGTTTAAGTTTTACACACCATCCTGACTTTTTTGGAACCAGGGTTATAACATCCTTATTGCTTTTACAAAACAACTTAATTTGAAAAATGATGCCTTAAAATATAGAAATTTTTAATGAATGGTAAGTCACTGAGAGAAGGGCAGAAGAAAAATGAAAGCGGGCTGTCTGCTAGTATTTTTTTTTAAATGAGGTAGCCCTGAGAGAGAAAACCAGACGACTGCCAGTGTTTTTCAGTCATCTCCTGAATCAGAATCTGAGTCATAACCTCGCCCTCTGATGGTTTTCTTCTCCACCTTTGCAAACTTTGTGCCCGGCTTTTGCGTCACTGTAGGAGGCTCCATCAGGTTACCACTAGAGCAGAAAAAAACACGAGCCATTAAAACCAAGTTCAGTTACACGTTTTCATCAGCACCTTACTGTGATTCTGGAGATAAAAGGTCAAGGAGAGAATCTACCGTATACTTCACCTGTAATTAATAACATCTGAGTGGCCGAGTCTCCATTCGAGCATCTCTGTGGAAAAGTCGTCTGTGTTTCCCAGGTCGGTGAATCCAACCACATAGTCTTTTGTTTTTCCATCTAATACTAGGGCCAGCGTAGGAATGACCTTGATCCGCAGCCTCTCTGTCAGAAATGGCGCCTTTTCCACATTCAGTTTGATGAACTTGGTCTCAACATGCTTCTTTGCCAAAATGGCCAAGTGTTTGTCGAGGATCTTACATCTATATGAAGAGAACGGACAGAAGGACATGTTCAGCAGCATGATGACAATTAAAAAACAAAGAAACTTGAAAAAGAGATGACATGGAAAAAAAACTATTTTAACAACATTGGTATAAAAAATTAACTAAAAATTGAACTCACTGTGCTTGATGTGATGTGTGTGACTTCTTATAGGAGACTAAATTATGGCTGCAACTAAAGATTATCTTCATAACTGGTCTTTCTTTCTATTCAGCATTTTGTATATAAAGTACCAAAACAGTGAAATAAGTGCCTGTGTTTACTGGAACTGGAAGTGATGTCTTCAGGTTGCTTGTTTTGTTCGACAAAGAGAGGATTGAACTTGACAAAGAAACTGAAGAACACAAGCTGAAACTAGACAATGTTTAGCACTTTTGCTCTGTGAATAACTCAGACCATGAACTGACGGTTCATCATTTGTTCACTTAAATTTTTTAGCAGCAGATTAAATTTATCAATTGAATGCCAGTGGCTCTGTCACTTAGGGCCTCATGCATATGAAAATAAGAGCTATTGACTTACCTGAAGGTGGAATTTCTGTAAAAGTGGCAGACGACATTCTTGCTTTCTTTGACCTCGCTGAAAAAGTCTTTCTCACTTGGGATTTCTCTGTACTCTCCATGGCCTTTAGACAGCCACTCCTTTAAAAAAAAACAAAAACAAAAGAAAAACAAAAAACAGAGGACCTGGATGAGCAGCAGAACAATTAATCTTTAAGGAAAACTTCTTTTTGGGATTGTAGCCAATTCATCCAAAATCCTGATGTAAGACAAGAACATAGATGCCTGGTGGAAGTGACAGGGAGATGCCTTTACTGCCATCTACAGCCCTCTAAAATTCATCCAAAAATCTCCAACATGCTCCATCCACATGCTGTGACCGGGCATGTTCACCACACTGTAAGCTATCATCACTGTGGGGGAAAATACAAAGGAACAAGTTGTCTGGGCATAAAGTGTTTATGCTCTCAAAAAGACAAAAGTAATATTATTTCATAGCATGGTGAATGTGCAAGAAACCTGTGGCGAGTGCAAGGCACGATGTGACCTGGCTGGTTTTGTGTTAAACGGGTGTTTCACTGTGTAATGCCCAGTGCAAAAAACAGTGGAAAAAAGGCCACAGAACTCCAGTAACTATTCAAATAAGTCCTGTACTAGAATTCAATATCTGATTGTCACATTACAGGATGAAAAACAAAACAATTTAAAAAAAAAAAAAGCCTCCAAGAAATACGTTATTACCACCTCCCGTAGCAGGTTTGGGAAAATACACCAAGGCAGTAGTATTGAATGGATACTTTTTTGTTGTTGTTGTTGTTTTTAGCAGTGGGGTGAGTATAAAAACACTGAAAGAAAACATCCCACATACCTGCTTCTGTTTCTGGGCTTTTTTGAGTGCCTCTAATCGCCTCTCCTTCAGTCTTTCAAAATCATCTTCATCCATGTCGTTCAGTTTGCTCAGCTGTGCATCCACCTTCTCCTCCACCAGCTTGGCTGACTGCTCCAAAACCTTTGCTATGATATCAATTGATTGGTTGGCCATGGTTGCCCGCTTAGAGTGAAACTCTTCTCAGAATCTGAGGGGGGAAAGAACAGATCGTGTAGGCTGAGATATGACACCAGCTAACACACATTAGTAACGCGACCCCATTTGACCTCCTGTATGTAACTGCCAGCAAATGCCACAATAATAACATTTACATCAGTTAAAAGGGAGCCTTTTAACTATTTTTCACGATGAAAACGCACATTTATGCAGTTTTAACTGAACCTTCACTTAGGCAAACCCATAACTCAGACAGTCTTAGAAGCTCATCATGAGGGTTATCATGTTTGCCTTTTGTTGAAGTTTTGTTAACAACACTATAGTGATTTTGTAGGCTGTACTTTGAGGTAATAAGGACTTGTATGTATTGCACTAAGGGACGTTTCTAATGTGAAGTCTATTCTCACGGAATGCAAATAAGATGATGAAACTATCAGAAACACTTAAGACAGCTTAAAAACCCTAACACTGCAACAATAAGGCAAGAATGTTGTATCATACTTAAGCAAGGTGAATCTGATAAGTTAGCAAGGCAACTCAACTTAACTGGCACCTATTACCAACATACCAGACGTTACTCATAAATTACATAAACCCAGAACGTTAGTAAAGGCCTAACATCGCTGCGAGGTAACAGAGAGCGAAACCTGTCAGACTGAGCAGCGTCTCTGAGGCAGGGACAAAGCTATAGCAACTGGGCACACCTTGTTCTCACCGGTTGTTAGCATAGCTAACGTTAGCGTTAGCATAGTTACGTTACCGCACTTGGTTGTGGTTTGTTCAAAATGACTCCTTTCGATTTACGTGAAGCCATTTAACACACACCCGTTAATCGGGAAATCTATCTCAGTAGCTTCTGAAATTCGCCACTAATCCTGTTCAGAAAAAAAATATGGACAATGCAAGATCTTAAGTTAGCCCGCTAAGCTAGCTCACATTAGCCCTGCGAGTTTAATAAACGGTCAGCGCGGATATGGTGAAAATCTTGACCAGTGTGTAAAACACTAACAAAACGATACGAGGCGTTTAAGTTAAAATATGTTAGCTAATACTTAAGCGTTTAATTGTTACGTTACCTGATGATTTAACAAGTGCTCGCTGACAGTTAGCTTAAGTTCGTGCGCGAAATGCAAGTAGATGCACCGGATGTGATGTCACATTAGGCCCGTTGACGTCTAACAAAATAAAGAGACATTGTCCGTTTTTAAAGAAAGGTTTCTTTATTATTTTACTTGAAGAAGTCTGCATACTAATGGAGCAATCACTTTAGAATATATTAACTCTCTTTAAAGGTATCTTCAAATATATAGAAACTTTTAAATTGAAAACAAAATCACTGTCATTATGATTTCATAGATGTTTCATAATTAAATAACTACAAAAACTAACCACCATCACCACCATTAAAAACATAACTATAAAAATTTAACTTTTACACTTATGCAGAATACATGCATGTAACTAAGCTTTCATTAATTTGTGACTGGGTTCACTGAGATTCTTGAACCCACAGTATGTTTATTAGGACAAACATACAATATTTTAGCATATCTTTCACACAGAGGATTTTCTATCTGTAAGCACAAAAAAATAAAACAAAACAAACAAATAAATCCTTTAAGCTCATATCAAATAAAGGGAGTTTTGAGGATGAAAGTATTAAATGCTTCTTTCTGTACATTTCTGCTCCTTGTTGTCAGATCAGGAAAACTGTGGATGAGGATGACCAGCCTCGATCTTTTGAAATTAGACAATATTCACTATTTTCTAGTTTATAATACACCAGTTGGGAAAAGAAAAAAAAAACACCTCTCCCCTTCAAAGATTATTTTCGGAAACAACATTAACTTGATTCAACATCCTTCTTTTAATCAGGCTGTAGCTTTAAAAAATGTCAAAAGACAAAAAAAGTAAATACAGAGTTTACAGTTTATTACCAAGATTTAGAAAACTTACAAACAAGTTCACAGCTTCAGGTCTTCAGGCACAAGCCAGTTTAGAGAAGTCAAGAATGGCCAATTTTAACTTCTGGCAAGATATGACAGGTGAAGAGAAGCAAACATCTTGAAAGTGAGTGGAGCCTTGCACATTCTGAATTACATTCTGCATTACATTCATTTCAACAAGTTAAAAAAGGACAGACTGATTTGGTTTGCATAAAGAGAGACGGTTTTAAACTTGTTTTACCACACATAATGTCCTGCATGGTGAGATCACAAGCAAGCTGCAACTGCCTGAAACTTCAAATCACCAATCATAAAAGTTCACTTCACAGAAATACAATAATGTAGCCACAAGTCATACAAATGTCTCCAATGTATATACACAAGTACACACAGTTTCAGATTTAAAAATCAGGTCACCTGTTCCTCTGCAAATCCAGCACTCAGTCCAAATTCAGATTTGTGAAACTGGTAACTTGGTTGGAAACACAAAGAAAACCAAGACTTACTCCGGATACAAAAGGCTGCATGAAATGTTACCTTATCTTGAAGAGACATCCCAGTCGTGAGTGAAAAACATTATGCATAGGCTACTTATTGATTGGCATAACCCCCGTCAACACCCTCACAGGTCAGAGTGCTACTGATAATCAACAGTTAACCTCATATGAAGTGCTTTGGCAAGCTTCTGATTTCCATGTTTGAACACTTACAATTAAAGAGAGCGAGAAGTTTTACAATTTGAAGACAGTTACTAAGAATTCACTACATGTAAACAATACAAGAGGTTAACCCTCCACGTAGATCTTTTCTTTTAAAACTTTTAACAAGTTGTCTTTAAAAACGCTATTTATTTACATACTATATTAACAGGGTTTGGCACTTTTTTTTTTTTTTTTTTGCAAGAGACAGGAAAAAAGATAATACTCTATGCAGCAGACTAGATTTTTGTTTGCTGTTTGTGACACAGCAGGTGTAGATATTTCACACATACGTACAGGTGGCATCATGGAGCACCAAAGTAACACTGATGGGAAAAAAAACAACATTATTGTGAGTGTGATGTACGAGGAGAGCTACAGCACTTACTGACTGTAAAATCAGTTTAAACATAATTAAGTTCACCAAAGTCATTATTTTAAACCTAGACTGATGTAACCACATAAGTGAATCAAAAATGAACCTCAAAATGTTCCTGTGAAGCATTATTTAAACCTTAGGAATGCATTTAGGGACGTCACCTGCTTTATCAGATGGAAAACACTCACCAAGAAGAAGGGAATCTAAAATCTTATAAGGCCTGGCTCAGAATGGATGTATAAGAAATATTTAAGCACTGCCTGCAAAAATCGGTATATAAAAATCTCACACTTTTAAAAACGTGCCTTAGCATTATTTAAAAAAGAACTTTGTATGAAAAACGATTAAATTTGCAAAAAGCTGCTACAATTATCTCCCTACGGGGTTTTGGTGAGTAGATTTTAAATGCGTTTCTTTCAGTGTTAGAGTACTTTCACGCCTAATCTTTTGATTCGGTTAAAACAAGCTCAGGTCAGGTTCCCCCGATTGTATCGTTCCTTTGGGCTGGTGTGACACATGTCAGCTGAACCAATAAAACTGAACAGAAGAAGAAAAGGTGAGTTTCAGACTCCTGTGCAAACAAACCATTAAGTTATAAGCTGGCAGATTAAAGCACAATTTCAAAAGCTAAACTCATAAATCCATCTGCTATCATGAGATCTTTTAGGTAATTTGTATAAGCCATGTATGTATTTAAGCAAATCATTTACAACACATGCATGTCAGCGCAGATCAAATGCTGTTTTAATTGCTGCGCTTGAATCCTACTTTGGGTATGTTGGTGGTTCACTGAGTCCGTTTAAAAGTGACAGGGATCCTGTGGTAAAAAGCTCCACATAGGCCACAGAATGCCGCCTTTTTTCATCTCGTCTCTGTCAAGTTATTATTTACATTTTGAACAAGCTGTAAATTTGCACTTATATGATCCTAATAATGCTTATTATCAGTTACTGCCCCTATCTCCAAAGCTCCAAACAACAAGCTGTATGGCAGTTTGTGTGAGTAAATGTGTTGAACAGGAACCAGACCAGAAATACAATTAAAATCCTTTTTTTTTTCACCTGGGTCCAGACCAAATGAACCAAATTACAGGTGTGAAATAACCCTAATTTGTCCTTGAAAAAACAAGCAAAGAAAAAATAAATAACATGAGTGTAAAGTCAACTGCTGCAGTGTTGTCACAGATGAGAGGAAGAACAAACATCTTTTGGATGTCACAATTTTGTGAAAGTAGCAAAGCAAAAAGTTGTGTTATGGTGTTACACAGTGAAAAATGTTCTCCTGCTTCATGTGATCTTTAGGGTGCTACCATAAGTCTGCTGCACAACCACCTGAACGTTGTCAAGGATGAAGTCAAAAGCCATGCTCCAAACGGACTCCACCGACTGCTGCATGAGCCTGTACAGAAAAGATCAACAGGCAAGAAAAGGAATTAACGAAAACAAGAAAGCACGGAGAGCAGAGACACGGAGGAAGCTAACTGTTCATTTCTTACCTTTTCATATATTTTATTATCAAATCCAACTTCTCCAGATCTTTATCGTCAATCAGATCAGTGCAGTATTTCACCACCTGCAGAATGTCCTCCTCCATTGGTTCTGACAACAAGTAAGAAGTGTTAAAAAATGTGTTTTTGCAACCCACTCACACAACACAGGTGAGTGCATGAACTGACACTGTGACACGGCTGTTTCTCCTGTGTATACCTGTGATGGTAGTGACCCACTCCCGTAGGAGTGTTTTTATATCCGTGAGGTCACATGCTCCCGCCAGTGCTGGAGCAGGGCGAGGAATGAATTTGGACAGAGTCTCTGGGATGTCTGGTTTTGATGTCGATGTGGAGGGACTGTTTTCAGTCTGGGAAAGGAAAACATGCGTAACTCTCTCTCATCACATACTGCCACCATACAAAAAAGAACTTTACTTTCGTGAATGGCTGTTTATTGGCTCACCTTTACGGTGTTTACTGGATCTCGTAATTTTGCAGGAGGCGGTAAGATTTTGGCCGGGCTGTTTGTCGTCTGACGCCTCTTCACAGGGGAAGGACCTTTTTTAACAGGACTCACTGCGTTTTTTCTCTTGTAGCGCCGTTTCACCCGACTAATGCCGATCCCAACTCCTGGCTGTTTTAGCTGCAACAGTGGATTCTTCTGTTCCACTGCTGCAAAACCAAGAAGTAAAGATATAGCATGCATGCTGAAAATAGTACAAACAACATTCCATTACCAATAATTCACCTGGGAACTTACAGATTTTTGCCTGGGGTTGGACATTAGTTGCGCGGTTGTAGGCAGACTTCAGTTCTTCCTGAAGCTCTTTGGGGAGGGCAGCAAATACATCAGGATCCACCTGCAGTCAAACAGTCAAGAGACTGAGCGAAGCTAAAGCTTAGCCTCCAAGTCTTAGATAACTGAGTCGGCTTCGTATCAACTTCTTAGTGAATGACTTTATGGACAGATGACAAAATTAGAGACTGTAATCATAAATGAATCCAAGAGAATGTTTAGCGATGACCTGGGGTTTCTCAAACAGACTTGGGCCTCATAGCCTCCTCTGCCCGATCTGCTGCTATTATGTGGCACAAACTCACATAAGGGGATGAATTTAGTTACCAAAAGGTCAAATACAGCACAACATCACTTTATCTCATTAAAGTTTCTTCTAACAGCTGCAGGGCTGCCAAAGTTAGACTTACTTCATGTTTGCTCTTTTCATTTCTATAGTTTGTATCCTGCCAAAGTTAAGTCTAAAAAATACATCAATTACGCTTTGAAACATTATGAAGAAGGTAATGACATGGGAACTAAGAAAAAAACTGAACGAAAAGGTCATCTGATTTTTCTTTTCAGTTATGTTGTACAATGAAAGCACCAATATGTAACTTCAAATCACAAAACTTAACAATGTAAGCTACTACATTGCAAAAAAAAAGCAAATATAGTGAAGCTGGGTCATATTTTATGGAGGAAATCTCGTCTGGTTTTCCTCTGATGTCCTAAGACTGCTCAGCCTAAACTCTGTGATTCACGGAGGTTCCTGAAAGCAACAGAGCTGCAGCTGAGCAGCACTGGGTAGTGTCGGTGTTTTGTCCCACTACCAGAGGTTTGAATCGCGGCAAATGGAGTAAACACCAGAACCAGAGCCGAGTCAGTGAGCAATGTAACTGAACTGAACAGCCTCTACTATGTTCATGACAGAGGCGCAGACACCGTATAGAGGAGGCTGATGGAAGAAAAGAGACGGTGAGCCAGCAAGAGGACCGGCAAGAGTTCTCTCAAACTGGCATGCAGTTATTGTGGACAGCTTCGCTAAAGGCTGCAGACAGACACAAAACTGGACTTGTTGCTCAATAGTAAGTAGATGCTTGCTAAGTTACATGTTGTGTTGTTTTACTAAAATTGCTGTTTTGTGCAACGTAGTAGCGTTGATTGTTTTTGACACCGTGGGCAATGGCTCAAAGATGAAAAAGTTACATATTGTTGCTTTAAATCATTAGATTATCAAATCCTGAAGCTGCAGAGTCACACCTGTGAGAAGTTTGGTAGTTCCAGTACAATTCCTGGACTGTCTGGCTGGTTTGGAATCTGCAGCACCAACGTGCCAACAGGTGGAGTGTACAGTGCAGGAGCAGAGGTAGGAGGACGAGGAGGGGTGGTTGGATGAGATTTCAGAGAGGGAGGCTGTGGAAAAACAGCAGAGGGCTGTGGACTGGGTGCCCGATGGGTATTTGGTCTCCCATCCCAATTAGTCCATGACTGCTCCACTTGCTCTCTCAGCTCAGCAGGCAGGGCCTCCAACACGGAGCGATCCACCTGTGGATCATGAAGGAGCACAAATTGATGTAAACACCCAATCTTTAATCTATCTTATTAATTAATGGGACATTTCTTTTCAAGTCCTTACCTGTGAAGGGGAGGGGACCTCAATACTGACGTTGAGTCGTGCTCGGGAGTGTTTCGGAGTTTGTCTGCATGCCTGCTGGTCCCTGCTTGTCCCTGGGATTGGCTCAGGAGGGATAAGCGGGTGTGAGGAGATGCTAGTTGATGGATCGGCGGTTGTGAAAGTCTCTTCCCGATTTGTGCTGTTATCGGCAACATCTGTAACATAGGTCTCAAACTCAAATGACTTCACTGATGACAACAAAGATCATACATTGAAAACCAAGGACTGTATACAAACCTCTGCTGCTTGATCTCGCACTTATTCCCTTTTCCCGTAACATCTCTTTGATGGAGCGTGTCCGGGTGCCCGTGGAGTCCTGGTGGACGGAGCGATTTCCTTCCAGCAGTTGAACCTGGATGCCAACCCCTCTCAGGTCCTGAACCGGCAACTTCATGGCATGGAACAGCTTGATAACAGCAGCAGCTATCAGCTGACCGCTGTCCGTGGATTGAGCGAGCATCACAGTCCTGACAGGTACAGAGAGAAATAAAAATTAGTCCCCAAAGAGAGAACAACTATGGAAAGGGGACTTTATCAATTAGTTGCAGCAGACAGGGACAGTCTTGTTCTTACCTGGCTAGGTTGTCACATATGCCGTGACCACCATATTTAGCAGGTTCTATTGGAGCTCCAACTTTGCGAATCATGACCTTGAGGGTTACTCTGCGACCTCGCAGACCTGCTTCTTGTAAACGTTTTTGCACCTCCATGGACAGGTTATTCAGAAAACATTCTGCCTCATCAACCTGCTCACAGGAGAGGGGGCAGGAGGGTTAGAGTGAGACAAGTGGGAAAAACAGGGAAGAAGAGAAAGAAGAGATAGCACAGATCCAAAAAAGCAGGTTTAACCTTGGTAAAGCGAATGTTGTAGTTCATCTCAGCTGAGACAGACTTCCTTTCCTTCTCGTAGCGGACAGGGCGGTCATCCAACCCCCTGCTGAAGCGGAACAGGGTTTGTCCGGTCCGAGGTCCGAACTTCCTTCGCAGCTGAGACAGAGACACCTGTTGGAGGTCCCCACATGACCTCACACCAATAGCAGCCAGCTTTCTGCCCATGACAGGTCCAACACCTAAAAAAAAAAAAAAAAGGAATGACACTTAGTTAAATATTTACAACAAGAATGCTAACAGACTGTAATTGGTGGCCATGACCAGCAGGTGGTGCTGTAATTACCTGGTAGGTTGGTCACTGGCAGGTCCCTGATAAAATCATCCACTTCTTCAGACCTTAAGAAGTATTGTCCGTCTGGTTTGGCCTTGCGGGTCGCCAGCCGAGCCAACAAAATGTTGGATCCTTAACAGATGAGCAGTCAGTTTGAGTTTGTAAAATATCAAGAACACTGTCTTGATCTATTTTACAGTACAAGACTCACCCATGCCCACTGAAGCACAGCATCCGGTTTTCTCCTTGATGTCTGCTCTGATCGCTCGGGCCAGATCGTTTGGACTGATGCCCGACTCCGCTAGCAGAGCAGAGCCGTCAATCAACACTTCATCACAGCTCAGAGCCTCAATGTCATGGGTGTAACTGCAAAGAGCATAAAAATGAGACGGTGTGCTTTAGGACATTTTGCATGTAAGGGAAGCGAATGAATTGACCAGGAAGTTGTTCTTACCTGGCTAGAGTCTCATACATGGTGAGAGCCACCTCTTTGTAGGCCTCAAAGTCGTACGGGACAGACTGCAGTGAGGGACACAGCTGTTTCGCTTTACCAAAAAACATCCCATTCCTCACGCCCGCCTGCCTGTGAGAGACAACCAAATTATTAATATTGCTTTTGGCACAAAACACAGATATTTGTGTTGTTTAATAAGACATGAGACATGTCTTTACCTAGCCTCATAACTGCAGGATGCTATCTCTGCCATTGAGAGAGCAGCACTATCCTGTGCCACTCCGTTGGCATGGGAGTCAGGACTCTCTTGTGTGGGAGTTCTGTATAGATCTTCGTCTGCCCCTTCTGAGAGGTGGGACAAGAATGTTACAATAAGACAAGAAAAAAACAAACAAAAAAAAATACACTGAACAAAGCAGGCAAACAGGTTTGTCATGATAGTCTCACCAGGCTGAGGATGAGTGTGTTTCTTCTCATAGTACTGCTGCTCCAGGTGAGGGTTGGCACCTGCCCTCTGAGGCACTCTGCCCTCTCCACGGTTACTGGTCACCGCCACAGGTTTCCCTGCATGAAAACCATGAACTCACCTCTGCGCACTGACTGCTCTGTGAACATTTCTTTTAAGCATGTTTCACTGGGAGCACACATTTCGCACAGACGTAAAGGAGCCTTACCTTTGAGCTCTGGCCGATGTCGGATCCCCACGGACACAAAGAAACAGTCCATGTCCACATGAAGAACGCAAGATTTGACACTTACAGGTGCCGATGTGCCTAACCACACAAATACGCATCAGATCATCAGACAAAAGATTTCTAAATCATAAAAAAACATGAGCATAGCATACATGAAGCCACATGCATTACGTATCCAGTTTAATTGCAAGGAGCTACACATACAACATCTGTACAGTGATTATAAGGGGACAAAGGCATTGTAGTATATCTTTCAGAACACAAATGTGGACTTCAGGGACTTCAAAGCACTGGTTTGCTTATTTATAATGATGCATCCCATTTATTAAGATGACATTTTGGACATTTTGCACTTATTGGCAGGCTACAAACAGTTAACAGGACACACTGTGCAATAAGCTGTGAATGACATGCAACCAGTGTCTCTGTCAGAATTTCAACTGGAGAAGTTGCAGCTGAGTGGAACACTGAGCCAGTGTGACACCCAAATACATCCCACTTTAAAAAGAGAAATGAATTGGATGTTAGAAGAGAAGAGCATCAAAGTGACTCTTCCTTTCCTACCTTGACTGCCTGCAGAGTGCTGGGCCACAGATTTCCTCAAACGCTCTTTTCCAGGAAAGGAAGTGCTCCCCGCCGCTTTTCGTTTATTATGGAGCTCATTTACGTATTCGGAGAAGCCAGCCCTCCATGTGGAGATTTGGTGTAAACGTGAGTGAGAGTAAAACTCGGAGATCAAACCGCCTGTCTGTGCGAGCAGCTGCACTGAGGACTTGGAGGATGATGATGACTTTTCGGAGGGAGGATCCGGTCTGGTTGTTATGTTGGTTGTGTTTAGTGAGTCAGATGAAAAGGCATTGTGGTGACTTCCGTTCAGTCGAATTGGAGAACCTGACAGAGAGTGAGATGCAGGTGAGAGAGGAGTCTTTTTGGAATTTGAATCCATCTGACAGGATGGCTGGAGCTGTTTTGAGAGGAGGTGATTTTCAGTGGCTTTTATAGCCTCCTGATAGGAGGGAGGTGGAGGCTTAGGTCTCTGCTCAGTGGCTCCATGAGAGCTGGGTTGCTCTAGAAAGAATGATGGCTGATCAGACTGTTTTGGAGGACTGTGGGGAAACTCATAAGGGTCAGGTTTGGTCTGAAACTGAATTGGAGGACTTTGAGGTTTATTTTCTGAATTCCTGACTCTGCATTTAGGCAGTTCCTTGTCAATAGAGGGTTTATCTGTGACAGGGGACAGGCCCTCTGGCTTTAAGGCACCATTAACAAGGTGAGTGTGTCCGTTGGTCAGGGATACTTCATTCACCTCCTGAGGAGGGGGATCTTCTTTGCCACACTCTTGCATTTCATTCATTTTTGAATGGCTCATCACGTCCAATGAGGTCTGCAATAATCCGTTTCTGTGAGATAAAGATAAGACCTCTTATTTATTAGAATTACTGTAACAAGATCTTTCCGTTGTATGTGTAAAAGCTCTCTGATTTAAAAAAGAAAAAAAAACAGTTTGCATTCGTATACTTACATTTTTAATTCCACTTCCTTGCTGTTGCAGGAAGAGTTGATCTGAGGTTGTGGTTGGCCTGCTATCTGCTGCTGAAGATTAGGATGAGGTGCTTGAGGAGTAGACTGTGGATGCATTGTGGGGCTCAGGTCAGACAGCAAGGAGGTGTGTAAAGCACTTGTATGCCTGGTATCTGTTTTAGGTTTACTGGATGCTAAGTGACTTGGTTTGGGGTTAATGAAGCAAGCTGCAGAGCTTTGCTGAATGTACTGAGGTTGCATGTTGCCTTGGTAAAGCCAACTGTGGCTTTGGTGAGGGATAGAGTTATTCTGGTAGCTAAATGAGGACTGCTCATGCTGAATGCTGTGCCTTGGCAGATGAAACTTTTGATGGATGCTCGGCTGAAGCAACCCATGGCTGGGTCCTGCTATCTCTGAGGTCTGCTGCAAAGTCATGCTCGGGAAGAGTGGGCCTTTACGTTTAGTGTACAGCTGGTACTGTAGGTGAGGCAGTAGACACCCAGCCTTGATACTGTTCAAACAAACAACAATACAAACACAGTGAATGTCAATGTAATATTGTGGAGGACACTTTTAACAAGCAACCCAGCCTGCATATGGAATGAACAAATGCTCAACTTAACACACCTGTCAGTGATCCACTCCGGCCTCATGATCTTCTCCCCTTTGAGCTCCTGAATTTTGCTGTTTGGCAAGTTATTGGCTATGATGTGGGTGGTCTTGGAGCGAGAGTAGTAGACATGGAACTGGCCACCATGCAGCATCATCAGCCTGCGTAACTCATCTGCACTTGGCTCTGCTCACAAACAAAAATGTAACATCAAAAAGACGACGTCAGCTTAAGTAGATTTATTTCATGAATCATCTGACGGTAACATTTTTAGCTGTGTAGGTTGACAGAGGCAAAATGCAACACCAATACCATTACAAGTCGAGCAGTAGGCCGCAAGAGCAGTTGACTGATTTTAATATTTTAAGTTCATCAGGTAGTCTACACATGACAACTACTTATAGATCTGCACAAAACTTAAAAACACAGGAAACAAATGCATGACTAGAAAATGAGCATAAATAAGTAAACAAGGACGTGGGAGAAAAACTCATACTCTTACACTGGGCTCTTCGCTCTCAAAAGTATTAGCGTTTTGTTTACTCCTGTATAACTCAAAATATGATCTGTATGGCTATTAAAATGAACATGGTTTCATTGTTTAAAGAATTAAAAACCAGTGGGAGAATTACAACAAGTCTGATTTGGCAAATGAAAATTAGGTTATTTCATGTGAGTATAAAAAGAAAAAGGGGTCAAACTAGGGGGAATTAAAAAAACACATGCATTTTTCTCTCCAGACATTCTGCTGGGACTTTCTTGGAAAACATTTACATTGTCATTCAGTTCTTCAAACTACTAAGGACTTCTAACTACAGAGGAGACAAATTCGTGTCATGCAGTGATACGGATGCACTGTAGCCCGGTGTTACCTGTGTAGCCATTGACATAGATGGAAACTCCACTGAAAATGCTGGAGCATGAGCCTTCCTTCTGTTTTTCTCGGGGGGCATCAAGTTTAAACTGCTCATCCAGCTTGGAAACTTTGGCAGCCATGTAGCCGCCCTGCAAACAAGAAGGAGAGCAGCGAGAAAATGAGATGTTTGAAAGTCATTCGCAAATACCTTGACTGAAGAATCCCAAAGGCCAAATGTCAGACTACTTTTGTTTTTCAAAATGCCTAATTTGAAAAGACTGCAAATCTGGATTAACACAGCATATTTCTTATATAGACTTTATAAACCCTGCAAATGTGAATTACATTGTAGTACACATATATTTTGCTTTGTGTACCTTAAAGAGATAGTTCACCCAAAAATGAAAATTCCGTCATTATCTACTCACACTCATATGGACTGAAGGGTGGGTTAAGTTTTTTAGTCCACATAACATTGTTGCTGTTTCAGAAGAAAAAGGTTTGCCGTTATCTCCCAAGCAATTGAAGCAAATGGTGACCAGGATATACATGTAAATTAAATGTAAAACAAAAGCATGAAATACCTCCATACTGCTCATGCAAACTAACACAAGTGTCCTGAATCCCCAATGTGCAATGTTGCTTTTAAAAACATCACTGACACCATGTTTTTAGCCTTACGTTAAAAAGTACAGTAAACAACAAGTGAAAAAACATGGAGTCTGTGACGTTCTTTGAACAACATGGCATGTAAAGGCTTTGTGACACTTTGATTACTTTGCATGAGCAGTATGGAGGTATTTTACAGTTTTATTATTCATTTTTATTTATGTTTAAATCCTGGTCACCATTTGCTTCAATTATTTAGGAGATAACTGCAAAACTTTTTCCTCAGAAACACTAACAGTGTTTTTTAAACTAAAAAACTTAACCCACCCTTCCATCTGTATGAGCATGGGTAAATAATGACTGAATTTTCATTTTTGGGTGAACTATCCCTTTAAGATTACCTACTTTTCCATTTTAATTCAGATAAGTTCCGCAGAAATTAAATACTGTCCATACACTATAAATTACCGTCTTGCATATATGTTGACACCACTGTTATTATTGGATTTTACATGTTATATGCAGCTCACACAGTTGTGTTAGAAGCTTTGCTGGCAGCCTTTACTCACTTTTTGTCTTTTCAGGTTGGGCATGTCCTCATGCTGCTAGAATTTCTGCAATACACTGTTGATTATGATTACATGACAGACACTTACCCTTTCAGCCCAACCATTGTCACCACCGGCATTGGCTTTCTTCTTCATCCACCCATCTCGACTCATACTGAGCTCCCTGAAAGCACAAGAGGAGCCATTCATCAACACTGAGTCATGCAAGCCAAAGCATGGCTCAGACACCAGACTGCACACAGTTTGGTGCTTCATTAAAAGATAAGGGTATTTATAAAACTATTTAGTGGGTAAATGGAAAAGAGACAGACAGATTTCTGAGTACACTGAAATGATGCTGGAAGTCAATACTTATCAGATAAATGTGTGTCAATCACTGTAACTGTCAACTCACAGATGAGCTAAATAATAATATACGATGATATCATTTTAAAGTCAACAATATCTGGGTGAAGTTTTGCTGGTGGTGATGCAAGCCAAAGGACACAAACATGCACTGACTAACCACACATTTATGGATGCAGTGGTGTGTTTTTTTTTAATTGCTGTGTATTGTTAATTTAGCATAAATGTTCTGATATTAGTGTTAATGCCAAAGGCAGGAACTTTGTGTCCAAGGGCATGCCCGGACAGGTCCTCTGCTACTGTCAGGTTACGCTAGGATACAACAGAGCCCCATGTGGCACTTAACTTACACATTTTTCATTAAGCAGCTAACATTAGCCTATGGCAACTCAAAGCGATGCTTAGCTAGCTAGTTATTCATGCATATCGCTGCGCCATAACGACTGTAACATCATGTCAGTTCAAGCAAGGAAAAAAATACGAGTGTAAGTGTGTTGCATGCACTTGCTAACCAATGCTGGCAAAAATAGCTGCCAAACAATGGATAACGAACATGACTGTGTAACTTCAGGACGGTGTAAATCGCGGTTGTGAAGAAACAGCAGTCCTGAGTAATTGTTCGTTAATATAAGTGACTTGGTTTTACCTTTTATCCTGTCAGACTGGGTTGTTAGCCACAGACTTCTCTCTGCAGATAATGCCAAACACAAACGTTGTGGTCGCACAGATTACGAGGTAACGTTAAGAGCAAAGCAAAGCGAAATGAAAATCCTCCAGACAGTTAGCTCGACTCCTTAACCTTTGCTTTCCTCTTCAGAGAACTGTTTTTGGTGGACTGAGATCCCCTTATTTAGTTAGGCTGCCACGCCATGTCTCTTCAACATTTTGGCTCACCCTCCCAGTGCTTTTGCTCTACATTTCTACCGCCTGATCCATTTGCTTTCCCTTTTCCCAATGACAGTCAAGCTAGCAAGGCGAAACATAGTACTTCCGCAGAAAAAAATTCAAAATAAAATAATGACAAATTAACTTTTTATTCCCTTTTTTTTAGAGACGTGTGTTGAACAAAATGTCACGTAATTTCACATAAGGCTTGATCGCCAAGCAATAGACCACAGTAGATGTGTTCTAATTATAATTATTAAAATTTTACCACATAAATTCTGAATAATTCATGGACTCTTTTATTAGGATATCAAACCTGTGACACAGTTTTTTAATATATCTATTTTTTCGCTCTCCTTTCATATTAAATTTATATGTAATTTTACCTTGTTTAATAGTGATTTTTTTAATGCTAAGTTGTCACAGGTTCATTGCATTGACAGTATCCATACTATATTTGTGTGTTGTACTTGAAAGAATAATTATAAAAATGTCTTGGATATTTTTGTACATGTAATTTTCGCTTATTCGGTTGGGTCTGAATCTTCTTCGCTAGCAAAAACAATGTCTGACAAAACGTTTTACTTTATTTTACAAAAGCAAAATATTGTCAACTTCCGGGTACCTCGTGGCCTTCCTGAGCTAGCTTGATCCACTTTATCCCCGGCTTCTTGTTTTTAGCTTCAAGTTGTGTTGTAATGCTGCCACTATGCGGGCAACCGAGTGCATGTCACCTGAAATGACTGTGTGAAAGCTGTGTGTAGTTTTGTAAACCACCCACTCTGAGACTTTCACACAAATGTACTCATTGGACTCGACATGAACAGGAAAGCCGTTGCCGTGAAGCTGTTTGATGTTGAAGTAAGTTAGCCGTCGGTTATCGCAGTCTGACAGATTGTTCACCTTTGAAAAAAAATGTGTCAGCGGTTTAAATCGGGACGGTTTGCGTGCACGGGGCTACGTTAATGCGCCCACACCGCCCTCTCTCCTGCGGTAGACAGACGATCGAGAGCAGTCTCGGATTTTTTTTCCTTTTTTTTCGTTGTGTGTACTGTCTGGCTCCGAGCACGGCTGTCCTCAGACGGCCCGACACACAGGCACTAACGGCCGTGACGCAGAGGCACGTGCGGATTAAACGGGCCAGAAGCGTAACGGCAGATCACAATGGTCTTCTCCGACAAACTGACACGAAGACAGCATAACCCTGCACAGTCAGCGAGTATGTTTTTTTTTTCTTTCTTTCAATTTTAAAAAGGGAAATTTGTACACGTGTCTGTTGCTTTTTATATCAGCGCCTGATTTAATCTGGCCTAACACGTGATCTGTTCCCTTTTTAGATTGACTTACATGACCTCAAATATATTGGCCCACCTTTATGTACATAACAGTCTCCTTTAGATTAGGAAGATGAAGATAGTCCATAGTCAATATAATAATGGCAAAAGATCCCATTCCACAGAATCAAAGAAGTCAGGACACATTTGACCCATGGCTCGTTGTGTCCTGAGAAGCCCCCTTATTGGTTGTTCTCTGTTGCTATGGTACCAGACATCAGATGCCGAAGTTTCATGCGCGACTTCTCTGTTAGTGCAGCAGGAAGTAGTTGCAGTGATGGAGTCAGGAACTGATGTGTGAGGGAGGTCTCTGTACAAATGGACAGAATAATGAGTCTGACTCACACACCTACAGTATAAGAGTGTCAGTGATAACAGGAAAATGAAAATAGGGACACAACCTATTAGATACTCTTCTCTTTCAAGAGAAATTCAGCAATACAATAACACAGGAGTACCTGATTAATAAAATATGTCAATATTATGTCTCTGTCAATATAATTAATGAAAAAAGACACTGTGAAACAAGAACAGCAGGATATTCATGGTCAGGAGCGTCCCTCAAACATTGCTGGGTGAGTAACTCATAGAGGAAGCTGTGCATTGTGATGTTAAGACCTACTGCAGTCAACTGAGGACACCGAGTTACTTTGCAGATGTGGGGCATCCTTGATCATTTATAAATACTGCTAATATGCATAAATCAAAGTATCAAAAAGAAGCTTACTATATATGTACGTGTAAAAATCTCATACTTTCATAGCTCTGAATCACAGCCCACATCTTTTATTTGTCAAGCAATTCAGGTAAATCAGTGTTAAACTAACCCTTTCACAGTGTAAAACAGAACACCTTTTTTCGTTGGATAACCAACATCCAGAGGATTTTGAGAGGGTGAACTGGGCTTAAAGTCTAACACACAGATGACCCTGTAATCCTTTAGTTGAAGTTAAAACATAAAAAATACCAAAATTAAGTAGCAAATGATTATCGCATGGACGGCAATGCTATGCTACCTGTTTAACGTGTACTGTGAGCTGGAAATTGAAAATTCACACTCGTGAACCGGGAAAGTAAATTAACCAAGAGTTTCATTATTCATTCAGTTACATAATCCCACTCAAAACAGTGACGAAAATACATTTTGCATAAAACGAAACTAAAATGTTGGCAACACCAACATTTTTTCTCTCAGGTTTTTTCTTTTTTTCTAAAAACATTTAATCCATCATATATTGCACAGTAAAAACATATACAAGTTAAAATATCAGAGAGGAAGAGTCATTAAAAACTTCATTTGAAACAAATGCAGACAAGTTTCCTTTTTTGGAGAAAGTGGTCTCACGATTGTTTGATCTGTTTTAAGCATCTTCTCCTGTTTTTGGCCCCACCGATAATGATTCACTCCTAAGTATAAAAAGAGTTTCCGACGTGGAATTGCACATACAAACGAGTACAAAGGAGTCCTGTTTCTGCCACTATGGGACATTTTGGCAAATGATTAGAGATTTAAGACTATAGCGCACACAACTCTTCAGATCAGTCCTATGATGAAGAAGAAGGTGCATGTGGTTCATCAGTGAGAAGTTCAAAGGTTGCTCCTTCAGAAGGCTTTGCACACAATAAGAACTGGATGGTGTCAGCACCCCAGCATCCTGTGAGGATGATCAGTCCCCATGGGATTTTGTCCAACACCATTTCACACAGCATGCTCAGTATCAGTGTTTCCCTGTCAGCTGCATAGAGATTCAGCGTTTTTACTCATGTAAATAAGGCCTGGAGATCCAGTGGGCAGGTAGAAGTAAATCCTTTTCTTGTCAGTTAAGTTTGGCACTAATGCGTATCCACTGAAGAGCTTGTCTGGTGTACTGGACTGCATGAGCGATGCTACTGTGAAGAGTCAGTGGCCCAGACAATGTATTCAAGTAGTTGAAGAACTCTGTAAAGAGAAAGGACAAAATGCTATTAAAGGACCATACCAGTGTTACTACATGTCACTGTCTTTGTCTACATCAACCACATCTGTTTCATGAACCCCACTTACATTTCCCAAAATAGCTGTATCCATCAGATATTGTTTACATCTTGTCCATATCCTACTATGAAAGCAAGGAATTTCTGTCTGTCCCTCCCTTGCATAGTGCAAAAAACATTTGTCACATTGACTTCAAACTTGGCAGGCATGTTGCCGATGACCCGAGGATGTGCATGTGTGCTTCTGGTGCTAAAAAATCTCACCATTTTAAGTTGATTTGCTTCTTCTTCTACCCTTTGAGTCAAAGAGCAAAAACACAGACAGCGCCACTCTGCCTCTACAACCCAAATTGTGATAAAAGGTGGGACCTCATCCATACTGTTTAGTTATAGAGGGGACTCTGCAGTGCTGTACTGCTTTGCCATGACAGAGAGGAGGGGAGATGACATCTCGTCATGCTTCTTCATATGTTCATAACTTTGCTTTATTAAGATACAAAAAAGAGAGCTGAGAGCACGAGACAGCACTAGAAAGCTTGAAAGACAGAAATGTAGCGCTATCTTTTCATTCTTTCACAGCAGTTGAAATCCTATGATTCACCAACGCCACCCAACAGGTTGGCCAGTGAAATTTTGCAGCAAAAGTTTAATAAAATAGTGAATACAGCAAATGATCGGTTTTGCATTGGCAATTTCTGTCACTGTTGCTGCTGCGCCGTACAACTGATATTAAGAGTGAACGACAGTGCTGGGGAGGAGAGCAAGCGGTGGAAAGGTTGAATGACAGGAACAACATTATATTTGGATTGTTTCACAGTGTATAAAAAGCCTGTGCTTCAATACTGTAGAGACAGACACTCTTGGTTTCGGTTTCATTTACCCCCTCTGCATTTCTCCTTCTCACTTATCTAATCTAACTGGCTGATACAGTGCTGAGCAGGGGGGCTGTCAGGGCTCTGTTGATGGAGTCAAGCGTGTCTTTACCTATGTCCAAAACTGTATACATACACACCACATGCACCACAGTTTTTTGGGTTCAAACTCAACCTCTTCATAAGACGTATGCTGTGAAACAGATAGGCCTACCTGTCTGGGGGGGACACAAAAAATCTTTAAAATACAGACATTTCACAACAAATCCAGTAATGCAGCAGCTTCCTGCAGGTTGTGTGGGGGTAAGGATGTTTTTATTATTTTAAAAAAAATTGTCGGGATGAATTCTTCATCTACCTGACAATTTGGCCTGTGACCTTCATAAAATCTGTAGGAGGCAGGGGTGATCTCTGCTAATGGTGAGATATCAAAAATAGACTGGTATGGTGCTTTAAAGCCTGTTCTCATGGGCAGATTTAGTAATAATTTGACTTTTTTATCATCTTACACACTGGATGTGTCTGTGTGGCTAAGAGGAGTGCTCATACCTTTATTCTCCTTTGCAAGGTTGTCTGCCACTTCCCAGTACTCGTAGCTGTACAGGACACTGTTGGTTATGTTGAGGTGATTTGCTGCCATCTGGTGGATACGTTGGGGAATGCTAATGAGAGAGGGTAGGTTGCTGCCCCCGTGTGAACCCTGTCTGAGGTGTTTGGCATTGGGTGAGAGTGAGGAAGGGGGTTCTGCGGTCACCCTGGGAGTTTAAAACAAAATGAAGAGCAGAGTGATGGTGGTCAGTGAAGGTTTAGTGGTTGCTGAAAACGAATATTACACAGAGAGCATGTAATATGAAGCTATTATACACCTACTTCCCAGAGTCATTCCAGCAGGGTGGTGTAGAAGGCACTTTGGGAGAACTCTGGAACGAAAGCATAATAAACAAGGCTGAAAGTCATCAAACAAATGTTTACATTCTAAGAAAAACAAAACTGTCCAGAAAGTGGAACAACAATAAAATTTCCTGTACAGCACATCGGATTTGTTTTTGCGCAAACCTTAAAGTAGTCGAGCAAAACTTTGGAGTATTTCAGTGCATGGTCCTTCTTTAGACGAAACATTTGCCAGTAAAGGAGGGCAAGGCATCGGAAACTGTGGACACACAAGCGCAAGTTAAAGAGACTCAGACAGACTGCAAATCATCCCCAAAATGCAGGTCCTTCATCGTGATGATAGATGTGGCATAAACAGAGGAGATGACAAACGCACCACAGAACGGCCAGCTGTTTGTCTTCCTGTCTTGCCCCAGGGCCAGTGTGGCTCTTCAGTCTCATTGCGTACCTTAAGACACAAGAAAGTTAACAATGGACTTGCAATTCATCTATATGTATATGTATCTGAGTCTGTTTGTCTCTGTCCAAATCAAATTACTTGTATCTTTTTTTTTTGTTTTGTTTTTTGCATAATTCACCTAATAAGCTCCACTGTCTCTGAGTACATGGTATAAGGAGACTTTGCCTCCACTGGCCCTTCCTCCATTGCTTTCCCACATTCCATGAATGAGAGAGCAGCGTCGATGTAATTCACAGCCTTTCCCAGCTTGTCCACCTGAAAGAAACACATCCAACATGAGCTAAGATGAATGTAAACATTAAAGGAAAACTTAAATATCTTTAAGTGTCTGAAGAAAGGCACCATTAAGCTGAGAAGGTCTTTAACTCTCTGCTTTCAGTAAGGAGATTTATCCAGGACATGGATAACCCTAACCCCCTAACCCCTAATCCTAACCCTAACCCTAATGTACACAGAGCTACAATCACAAATGGGGCCAGTCCCCTTTCTTACCAACAGTATATGATTTGTATTTAAGACAATTTTGGAGTACTTTGAAAGCATGTATTTTTCCTCCCCTCTTCCAAAGCTAGGCTAAACATATCATGGATTATCCAGTTCAACCCTTTCAAAACTTTTCGTCATTTACTGTAACACTGATTGAAAGAGGTATAATGTATGTACTGTATATACTATACTGTATATAGTAAACAGTGTAATGTATTTTTATCTTTGAAGCACATTGTATTACGTTATGCAAATGTGCTATGTAAATAAGGTTTTGAATGCCAAAAACTCGGAAAATACTGTTGCCATGGAGGAAAACAGTGGTTGTATTTTCCCACATTTTGGAGCATTTCTTAAGTTATTGTATCTTAGTTTTGCTTAATGTTTAATAATTATATACAGTCACAAAGTAAGGACTCACCATTGCATCTGCACGGTGCTTCATCCTTTTAGCCTCATGTAAGTAGTACTCAGCATGATGTGGACTAGGATAATGGACAGAAACACAGAACAATTGAAAGAGCAGTGCAGTCATGTGTCTGCTGAGTGTCTAGCTATGCAGTGATGAACTGTTGGTCTTTGTATGATTGCTTACGTTTCATGGTTTGGCACAGCCCCCCTGTGTCCTGCAGGGCCCCAGGACTCAGATGGTGGTTGGGGCTGCCTTGACACTTTTACACATTCCACCTCCATCTTGGGCTAAATGTACAGGTCAAAAACAGGTAGAATAAACTATAAAGCTGCCAGCAAAGTTGGAATGATCTAAAGAGGTACTTTTTGTGTTACCTTTATGGCAGAATCCCTATTCTTGTCTTTGTTCTTTTGGACATGGGCATGAGGCTGCTCTGAAGTCTTTGTTTTGGATGGAGGCTTGACGGACTCAGGGGACAGTGGAGACAGTGGAGACAATGGCCTCTTGTTGTCCAAGTACTCCTCCAAGTACCTGCATGTACATGCACCCCCATATGAACATTGACACAGACAGACATAGCAGGATGTAAATATAAATGTACTTGTACAGTTAGTACAGTATGACTGAAACGAAGTGGTGTGTTTTGTGTTTTCTTACCCATTGTGTGTGGTCTCAGTCACAAAACTGGGCTCAGGTGTGTGAGATGACAACTCTGTGTGGCCTGAGTGGTCATTTGTAAATGGAGCACTCCTTTTGCTTTCTCTATGTGACACACCATTCTCCAACTGGTAATGCAAAAAACACGTGAATGCTTTGAAGAACAACCCTGCATTATGTTTTCTGCCTTATATTCAAGGATAAAACAGTTCAGACACACGTTAAATTCAACATAGCAAATGTATTTTGTCTACCTTGCGCTTCCTTTTGCCATCTTTCGTCACAGTCTCAGGAACATGCAGGTGTTTCATAGCCTCTCTTTGCTTGTCCTTTGTTGATGAAGAGGAGGAGGAGGAGGAGAGGGAGGAAGGCTTTTTGACAGGGGAAGTAGTAGTGCTGTCCGGGACCCTTTTGAGAAGACAGAGGTCTATGTGCACCACCAGATTTCTAAGCCCTCGCTGAGAGGGCGCTGTTGCCTTGTCACTTCGCCCAAATGGAACCAGGGTGTAGAGCTTTTGTTTGCCCGCACTTTGCTGCCCCTCACTTAGATTACCTGAAGTGGGTTCTCTGGAGGGCACCACCTTTTGCCTATTGGTTTCAGCTGGCCCCGGGCCTTGTTGTCCTTTCTTTGGGGTTCTTTTGTGAGATGTAGAATCCGCTGGAACTTTGGCAATTGGAGCTTGATATTCAGATTCTGAATCTGAATTCGAAGAGGAAGAGGCAGAAGACGAGGAGGATGGTCTACGAGGAGATAGGGAACGTGACGGAGGAGGTGAGCAGTCTTGCTGTGACTCTCTGTCCTCCTTACTTCTGCCTCCCTTTTTTGTCCTCCCCTGGTGGTGCGAGGCGTCTTGAAGGCGGTGTCGCTCGCTGTTGGTAGGCAGTCTCTGTTTGGCCTGGACTGTTTGCCATTCGCGTCTATGCAGCTCCTCCCTCCTTCTGCTGTTTTCCCCTCTTGCTGTCTCCTCTCTCTTCCTCTGCCTCTCTACCACTCCCTCCTCCTCCTCCTCCTCCTCTTCTTCTTCTGTTGAACTCTGGATCCAGGGACGTCTCAGTAGCTGCTCCTCCGCCAGCCTTTTGTCTTCCTTTCTCTCCCGTTTCCCTTCTTGTTTTCCCCTATGTCTGTCCTCTTTTCCCTCTTGCTTCTTGCCCTCTGCTTGGGTCCGATGATCTCCTCGATCTTCCACCTCTTGTTCCCTGGACTGGGGTTTCTTCGGTGTAATTTTTGTATGGTTAGCATGCACAGAGGTCGTGGCTGTAGCCTCCCAAGGCTTAGTTCTAGGTTTTACGCTAGGGTTTGCTCTAGAGTTAAGCCCAGTGTTAGAATTTGTAGCAGCTTTAGAGGCAGATTGTAAATGAGAACTAAGACCAGGGTTAGTTTCACAACTAGTTGGAGCTAAATGCTTTGTTCTTGTGGGGCTATGTTGTGAGCTCGATTGAAGCAAAGTCCTGGGCTTGTGGTTGGAGTTGTGGTTGGATCTGCTACTCTGGATTTGCTGAAAATGTGGCGAGTGTTTGGCTTTTAGAACCTCAGAATGCTGTTTAGAGCTCGAATGACAGTTAGACTTGGGTCTGGACTTGTGGCTGTGACTCTGGTTGGAATTTAAAATGGCAGAGGGCTTGGATTTGCTCTGGCTTTGGTCTTGGCTCGGTGTGGGTCGATTCTTGGTCCGCTGCTGATGAGTTGGCTGAACACAAGTACTGTTTGTAGGCTTGATCTTGGTGTCGGGGTTGGGCAGTGGGGCAATCCATGACCTATTTTTAGTCCTTTGGGGAGTGGTTGTTAGGCTGGTTTGTGTTTGTTTTTGACTGTGAACCTCATGGTAGTGACGAGCCTTGGATGGAGAAGGTAAGCTGGGACTGGGGCTTTTTGGAGGGTCTCTGGATATAGGGCTGGGACTACGGCTGGTTCTCGGGCTCTCATGCGGACTGGGGCAAACACTTGCAACCGGACTGGGGATCAGGCAATGCCTCGGGCTAGGGCTGGGACTCGGGCAAGTGCTAGGGAATGGGCTGGGGCTAGGGCAGTAGCTATAACCAGGACTAGGTAGGGGGCTGTCGTTGTGGTTGTAATGGAACTGTGGGCTGGGAATGGGGCTTTGGCTGGGGCTGTACTCCTGATTGCTGTCCCAGGATCTGGCTGGAGATGGGGCTCGTTGGGTATAGGGAGAGGAAATGCAACCTGGAATGCTCTGGGAGGGATACTGTTCACTGCTGGCAGATTTTTTCTGGGATTTCTTCAGCCATTTATCCAACTGCCACTGGGCAGCAGAGGGGTGATCAATCTTATGAAAGAACAGAAGAAGAGAGAAACGAATGTCAAATATTAGAAATCAACCAGATAAATTAAAAACGAAATCCTTTTAAAAAACAATGCTCTACATGTAGTGGGGGAAAAAGTCTTCATAGTTCCATTAAAAGTAATGTTAAAAAATACTCTAGTACGCTCTTCACTGCACTCTAAGTAATTTTTATTTCCTTCTTTTCAAATCTGAGTAAAGTATTTAAGAAAAACGGGAAAGAAACTGGCCTGATTGTAATAAAACTTAGTAAAAAAAAATGCAAAAATTCGGACAGGGAAGAACCCATTTAATTTTTTGGGAGGGAGGAGGCAATGGTAAAATTAGCCAAATACATCTTTAAAATGAATAGATGGTAGTAAAGTTCAATAGTGTGAAAGACAGTGTGAAAGCATGGCCAACATTAGAAATATGATAACTTCATATCATATCACAACACACAGGTATCAGTAAACCTCTAAGTAAAAGAACATATGTAGCTAATCAAACCTTTTACAGAAAGCATTCTTGATGGACAAAGCTTTTTTCCCCCCAAACTATGATTTCACTGTGGAAATGTAAATACAGACATATCAAGCCACAAACTAAACTCTTACTCACCTGCAAATTTAAAAAGTCTGAGATATAACTCTACCTGTGATATTAAGAAGACATGTTCAAACTTTGCCGAGATGATGAGGCTTCAATTAGGCACATCCGTATTTTGAAACAATTTTAAGTTTTGAAAATATATTCAGACATAGTATATGGTGGTTACCTTTGCAGATTTGTAAATCAGATTTGCAACTCTCTGACTGCCCTTGCGGTTAGTGGTTTATTTATTTGTGAAAGTAGCATTTCATCGCTGCAAAAATTTTATGACTTTATTAGTTGTACATGTAGTGACAAGTAATAATGGCTAAATTCATTTTAAATTTTGGTGGTGCAGAGTGGGTATGTCATCCTGTTTTTCATTAAAATCTGTCTATAGAAGTA
>JAQLOL010000005.1:8620859-8632686 GCA_029783665.1 Naso thynnoides | reverse complement strand
GAAAACACCTGAAAAAACTTGAAACAAATTGACTTGTATTGCAACCAGGCTAAAATTGAATGATAGGGGTGTTACAATATCAGTATCAATATTGGAATTGTGTCTGTTTCTGCCTCAAAAGTCCATAAACCAATCCAATATTAGGTTAATTATGTATGAAACGGGACCCTTCTACTGTCCTGCAACATCCCATACACCTGTATGCAACTTAACAGATGTTTTTTTGTACAAATAGCAGCACAAGTAGTGTATATGTAATACATGTACGCATAACATGACATATACACATACATATACATAACAGTATTTGTACGTACACACACACACACACACACACACAAAAGAATAATAGTTTAAAGGTGATAATTTGAAAGGTAAAAAACCCTAGACTGCTTTAATCCTGACAAAAAATGGGCATAAAGATAAAAGTACAGTACAAAAATCTTAGCATGGCATTTACACGCAGTATATGTTCTTTGCCACACTCCACCACTTACTGTACACATGTATTTATAAGTAGAAGTTAAGAGATAAACTGTTTCGTAAACAGACTGTAAACAGAACCATCACATATGCACTGCATTCACTGCACATAACAAATACTTCACTGTCTCAGCTGCTATTTAAACAATGACAAATCTTGGATCATGACTAACGCCTAAAAAGTGTCTGTTCAAGAAGAAAATCCAATGGGCATTATTCCCTCCTGTCAATGGCCTACTTACTACATGGTCTCACAGTCCACATCTGTGCTTACAGAAGCTCAACCCCCATCCAATTATGCCAAATGACTCACTTTATGTTTGCTTAACAACTGGCTTGGTAACCGTAAGAATGAGAAGAACACAGGGGAAAGCAGGAGTTTTTACTCAAGTATCAAAAAACCAAGAGGATACTTACAGCTTAAGGGCAAACTTCTTTTTCTCTCTCTTTTTTCTCTCTTGCATTCGCTTTTTCTCTCTTCACTGACCAGGGGCTAAATAAAACCTCTACTTCTCAAGTCAAACAGTGACCCCCCTCCCAACATCCCTCGCCCTCTTTCCAGAGAAGACACTGCATCTCTTGTACCGTCCCGGCTGCCCTCCCTCCTTCTTTTCTGTCCCTCCCTCTTTTTCTCACTACCTGGAACTCTGGACTCGCTGCTTCCATAACTCCAACCCCCATCTCTTCCTTGGGAGACATTTAAACAGTCCACGTAAATGAAAAACACATGGTGTGCACCCCCCCACCCCAGCCCAAACACACACTCCACTCCCTCCCTCTTTATAGGGGCCCAATGTGGTGAACAGTCTGCTATGTCGTACAGGGACTTCCATTCATAAAAGAAGAGCAGGTTTCCCTTTCATTCCCCGCATAGCACACGTCTCAAACTAACCCCCACAATGCTGCACACCTCCAAAAGCCCATTAAACCTACTTTGCTCTAGACTCATGCAACATTCATCTGAGGTAATGAGAGTGCAAGTTCTTCACATTCTTTCTTTTGAAAAACAAGGTAGCCGTCAACATAAACTGGAGTCTTGCTGACTTCCACGTCCTGAAGTCTTACCTCTTTAAGACTGGGCCTGTTGACATGACACCCAGGCACTAATTCCCAAAGCTCCCTCAACTCCCCCTGTCCTCCTCCTCCTCCTCTCTAATTCATATGCATTCCTCATTCCTCTGTCCCTCCCCACACCTGCCGTCAACTGCCTCGAGGCCACCGCTCCCTGTCAAGAGTTCACCTGACACACACAACCAGAGAAGGAGACAGACGAGCGAGACAAGGACTTAGAGGACAGAGAGCAGAAGAGGAGGCTGTTACTCCATGTCGGTACCTCCTTGCTGTTGCATGGGGAATGCGTGTTGGCAGGCGACGCAGGGTCTAGGTGCACCTCTGGGCTCTGGCTCGGGCTCCGAGAGTGACGGCTGCTGCTTCCCGAGTAAGCAGAGCAGTCTGAGCCTGAAGAGTCTGAGCTGGAATGTCTCACCCGCCTGCCATGTGTGTGTGCTTGCTTTGCTGACAGGCTGTCAGTCAATACACACAAACATCAGAGAGGGGTCAGCGCAGGTACACGGCTGAGTGGAGCAGGCAGATACTGTTCACACAATTGAACTTATGTTTACAGCAAACAGTTGCGAAAAAAAAACAAAAAAACATTAAGAGCTCACATTCACAATATGCACAATTTATTTGTAGCCAAGTACCTGTGTCCGTCCCAGGAGGCTGACTCATGAGCTGCCTTCAGGAGCACAAAACAGAAAACAGAAACTTATCATCCACAGCAGCAGTGTAGAAAACAACCCGCTACACTTGATTTGCTGCCTCTGCTGCTTGACGTCTTAATATTAATGACATACATAGAAACAGTTGTGCCAAACTGTGCATGGGTGTGTACAGCTGGAGGTGCCAAACTCTCCAGTCTTACTGTTCTTATTTTTCTGTACGCTTTCATTTTCTATCTCACTGTCATTCTTCCTCCTAAGCTTGCACAACAGCATGAAGACAAGTCCAGCTCAGATCAAAACTAATTAGTTATTAAGTTAATTTGTTTTCGTTCTAGTGTCATGTTAAATGTCAGACCCATTGTACACAGAATTATGAGACTGGGCTAACTGACAAAACACTCATTTTCTTCTAAACATATCACAAATTATGAGTGTGGTTCCTCAAATTCTCACTGCTTTTGTTGGAAGCACTTTTAAAGTTTCTCCACCCTCATCCTGAAGTGAACCATAAAGTCTCTGTGAACTAGGTAATTTTATAAGCATTGAGGGTTACTGACTATATCAATATTAAGTGTTCGTGTCCCGTCCACTGAATACTGCTGTTCCATAGTAATTTGCTGCTTTTACTTTCACTTGTTTCTTTTATGGGTACATTTTAATGCTTTTTTAAAACCCTGGTTGTTTTAAGTCTTCTTTTGTTCTTTTATGTGAAACTTTTAATGCTGCTGTCTTGGCAGGACCTCCTCGTTGATGAGATTTAAAATTTTAACAAGAATATTTTGGTTACAATTAGGGTCAATTTAAAAAAATAAAAACAAATACAAAACATATACAATAACAAAATACATAAAGAACATCAGTTACAACATAATAGGTACTTTTACTTATTTTTGAATCGCATATTTTGTGGAAAATTTCCAAATGTGCATAAAAAGAACTGCTTCCAGCCCACAGTTAATCCTCACAAAGAGCTTTTTCTAATTCAAATGTTTCTGACGTAAACAGTCAATTCAGTCACAAACTGTCTTACTAAATATTAACACTAATGCTACTACGAACTAATAATAAACAAATGGTTAACAACATGCCGTGATCTAGTTTTCTAGGTGCAGCGAAAGAGGCAGAGAGTCACCTACCCTTTGAGTGTCGTCCTCATCACTGCTCAGCCTCAGGTCATCAGCAAGCATGCTGCGAGCAAAGGAAAAGAAAAATCACTCACTTTCACAAAAGATACCCCTTTGATCAAATAAAATGCATAAGGTTCAGTGTGAGGTTCAAGTGCATCTATAACAGCCAATTAAGATTCATTTTGCTCATCATTTCTGAAATAGTGTAATTTTTCCAAATGTTCAATATCTTCGTTTGAAATCCATTTTTTATGTACTGGACAGATCTATTGTTTTTGTCTTGTTTCTAGACAAAACTAAACACATCACAGTTATAGGAAAAGTCTCACAATTTGTAAAAAAAGAAAAAACTTCTTTCTTACATTTCAGAAATGTTAACAGTATGTTAATAATAATAGTAAAACCTCCGTGTTATGTAACAGAGGCTGTGTGCTAATGTTGCTCCCACCACTGAACATGTGTTTCACAGTAAAAAAGAGGATGTAGAGAGCTAAAAAACAGAAGCACATCAGTCTCCAGTGACAGCGTTCATGAATGTTAACTGACCTTTGACCTGACCTGTGTAATGCAGCCTGAAACTGTTGACTGACTCTATATGTCTATTTCCCTTCACTCTCTTTCTCAATCAGTTATGCGTTTTCCTTTGGCCACACAGATGACAATGTCCATTATGTGTATACAATTTTACAAAAGTTGCAGAGAGGAAAAAATGAATAAGGTGCAGACATATTATATTGTCTGTGTTTGTGCCACAGCAGTAAGTCAGGTTTGATGACCTTCTGTGGATCATGTTTCCTCATGTTCGACTTACGATTTGTGGGGGGCCATGTGAGAGGGACGAGCCATTCGCAGCTGAGCATCCCCCCGACCTTACAGAGAGAGAGAGAAAAACAAGGCAGCAAATCATGTGGGCCTATTAATAGGGAACCAATTAAAGGATTTTTATTAGATAGGAAGACATATAAATCAGTGAAAACATACTTTGCCTTTGCTGTGAACTTGGTAGTTTTGCTTCCTTGGGAAAGAGGGAAAAAATAAAATAGTGAGCACATATCCGCAATTCTTATGCTAAATAACCACACAGATTCTAGGATTGCACAAGTATCACATTATCATACTCATAGCAGACAAGTATTTAATGCATTTGTCCTTATCAAAACCTGGTGCCTAGATTACCCACAATACAACTTGACTACTGACAGGTTGCTTCAGAGATTCAGGTGTGAGATGCTAGTAACGGCTAATGTAGCCTTGTGCTGCTACCCGAAAGTAGAGATAAGGAGTAGGCTACAGAGGTCTTGAAGGCTCATGTGTTTCTAACTTTACACCTCTAAGATTATTCATTTTCAAACTCGCAGTCTCAAACCCAACAGAAATTTCTTTGAGTGAGTGACATCACTTGAGGCAGTTTATTAGAATTCATGCAGCTTCTCCTGGAGCCCTAAAGGGTAACTATATTTCGCATATGCAGTTGTACTCCCGAAGACCTGTAAGCAGGCTTAAATGTGTAAAATTCCTGGTGTGTCCCTTTAATTATTAAAGAAAATCAGCAAACACCAATGCATATACAACACACACAAACCTTAGAGTTGTAGAGGATTCGTTGGGCCTGGTCACCCCCTAAGGCTCGATGGGATGGCCAGGACTGAGTCATGTCCTGTGCAACAGATGGGGGAGGGAGGTCAAAGGTCAATTGTGAGATGCCACTGTGATTGATGGTGTTCACATACAGGAACTCCTGGCATCCTAAATCTGTCTTTCTAAATATCTTCATTTTTCTTTCATTTAGGAGTAACTTATCTCTCCCATTTCCACACGTACAGTGTGCAAATGCCTCTTTCTGCAGAGAGCGTCATCGCACAGCTGGCTCTTGTTATCACGACTATTCCTCCCCACCAGGGGGAGTGTAACTGAGTTTAAATATGGGTTAATCTCAGTGTTGGTGTTGGCTGGAGGATCAGATATGTGTATTATATGATGGGTGTGGGAGTGTATACTCTGCAGTGGTGTCAGAATTTCTGCACAATCATTTAGTTTCCTTTGATTGTTCTTCAGCCAAATCTCTTCCCAGGTATTTCAAGTATCTGCTCTATGTTTGATCGAGTTTGTTATGCTTCAAAGTTCTTTTGTCTTTTGCAAAGTGAATTTGTTTATGGCTGTGTTCACTCAGTGAGCAATTAGGAGATCCTGCTGCCAGTGTACTGCCACATTAAGTACTCTGGTGCATGCAAAAGCCTTTTCATTTAATTTGTTTGAGAGCAAATTATGCAGAACAGGTTGAAAATGTGATCTAATAAACTTTCTTTTAAAAAAGGCATGTGTTTGCATTCCAAGAGCATAAGTATGAGTATGACTAGCATGTGGAATTTCTTGGCTTTTCAAAGGGAGCAATCTCGAAGGTGGGAAATCAGTGAGCCAGAACACAAGATAGCTCATCAAAACATTTGTTGCTTGTAAGGAAGCCCCGGGGAAATGAACACAAAAGATGTCAGGTGGCTCGGGCAAAAACAAGTAATCATTAGTGGCATGTGCAACAGCTAAAATCACACTGCAGATTTAGGGCACAACAGCCAACTGGAGACTACGCACAACCAAGGCAGAAATTACTCATCACTTTGCAGGAATAAATTCCCCAAAACATGTTAGGAGGAACTCAGAAGGAAGGGACTAAAAAGAGCATCAACCCACCAACTCAGAGTGACTGCAGGAATCACTGATACAGTGTTTGCACAGTGGACAGGTCCTTTATTGTGTCGCTGCTCTGACAAAGTAAGTCAGCTGCTTAGATGGCCAAAAAGTCGTTCAAAGGGGACTGAACAACATATACAAGCCACTGATGGTGCTGAAATGACTAGTCAACTGAGCTATGCGGTCTCTTAACAGAAAGCATCCGAAGAAAATTTGACAACAGATTGTATTTTCCTCATCTATAAAACACAGTAAAGAACATTTGCTAGTTGCAGTCTTTTAAATCTGAATATTTTGATAACACTTTCTGTGAAGTCTGTCTCTATATATTTAATTATAACACGTTAGTAACATATATAGCACATTATAATGCATTATGAACACACTTTAATGCATCAAATGCAGTAATGGCTAGGGTTAGGGTTAACCTAACCTTGCTTATCGCTATGATTATACAACACTATAGGCACATTACACGCATTGTAAATATGTTCATAGTGCATTATAAATGGATGCTTTGAGGAATGTGTTACCAGTATTTTTAACATTTCCTTATCCACATTAATTAAATACATTTAGGCAAAATATACAATTGGAAGACACTTCATGCTCAGTTAACCTGTGATGGACACATTCACTGTTATTTTTGACCTTTTACAGATCAAAATCCTAGTGAATCCACAGTTATATAACACTGGTAATTGTAACCATTGCCACAGCAAAATTCTTAAAAAGTTTTTAAACTCTAAGCACTCTTGTACAATCCAGCCACTTAAGTATACACACACGTATAAGAAGCAAATAGAGCAATATACAGCACAACCTGGCACTCAATGACAGTGCAGGGTCAACGAGTGTTTCACAACAATACGCTACATTTTTATGGCCACAACCTTTGAGCCATGGGTCTAACTCTGTCTGCACACTCCATACCTTAAAACATTGTTATTTTACACATGATTATAGAATTAATATATTATAGATATCCTCCAATTATCTTGTGATTGAATATTAAGTGTTTTGTTAGGCATAGGGTTCCTAATCTAATGCAAAAAAACAACAACAATGTCATAAGGGTTGCTTGCTGCAAGTGCATTTGAGTTGACAAAAGATAACAGTATTTACTCAAACATTTAAATCTAAAATAAAAAATGATTCCATAAATAATGAGTGACAGTGAAGGTGTCTGTGCACATGTGCATGTCTCACCCTGAGGAGGGATGCAAGAGTCTGTGTTGATTACAAGTGATTATACACCTGGACTATTATGAAAATTTACCCCATTTCTTATTTGTTCACTCTGCACAGCACTCGAGAGGAAAGCAGCCACATGGAGCGAGCTCTTCATCCACAGCACACTATCTTTGCTCCTGCTCTGATTATAATCTCTGCTGATTAGATTGCTCGCAGTCACACTCACACAAACCAGGCCTCACGGATGCTGTCAAAATGGGCAGATTTTTTACTATTCATTTTGCATGTTAGCATTATCTGGTTCCTCAGCTGCGTCACCCTGTGGAGGCATCAGTGTGTAATAGACCTATGTGACATTCACTGGAGGGCCGAAGGTTGTTTGAGTGTTGAGACAGTGAGTAAGCTCTGGAAAATGTTATAATAGTTCCAGTGTCAAAGAATTTGTGTACTTTATGTGTCTGCTGGTGGGTTCAGTGCAGTGGATGTGTGATAACAGGCGCCACTCAACTACAGCTGCTGAGAACTAATGGGAAAATTCAATGTAATAAAAAAAAAGATCTTTCTTGCTAAGACTCACATGAGATAATCGAAGCAAATCATATCTGTAGGCTAACTACAAAGCAACAGTCAGCAACTGGTTAGCGTAGCTTAGCTAAAGCATCACTGCACACAACAGATTGGAATCCTTTACGCCAAGAGTCCAAAACACAGCAGAATCAGAGATATCTTAATTTTCACTCCATGCTTTCTCTTTCTTTGTTAAAACCTATTGCCTCCATTACCCACATTGCAACTCAACCACAGACACTTTGCTTGAGAGATTCAGGTGCTAGTGGTGGCTAATATAGCCTTAACCACCTCCCTGAAACAGAAATGAGAAGGGGGCTACCGCTCACGTCTTTCTAACACAACCCCTCCAGATTTATTCATTTTCAAAGTTTCAGTCTCCAAAACCCATGAACATTATCACTAGCAACATTACTCACGTATGTATATTTATTTAAAGTCACAGCCTGTAGCTGGTTAGCATAGCTTAACTAAAATGTCACTGTGCCCCACAAAGTTTTCCCCCCAAATGCATGGGTCTTTTTTATACCTTTCTTTATGTGTTTAAAAAAGCTAAATATAACATGTTGATAAGTAAAGTGAGTTTTAGAGGTAGCCTACTAATAGGCAGATTTGTTACCTTCAGACAGAGTCAGGCTAGCTTCAGGTTTTTATGGTAAGGTAAATTGATCCAGTCCTGGCTGTAGCTTCATATTTAGCACACAGACATGAGAGTTTTATCTTTGCTTGAATCTAATTGTCCGCAAGAAAGAAATTGCATTTATTCCCAAAATGTCAAACTCTAATCGGAGTCTGCTAAAAGGAGCGTTCCCATTTGAATCATTTATATCCCCTTCAGACGGAGTCAGGCTAGCTGTTCCTTTAGCTTAGTTAGTAAGCTAAATTAATCCAATGCTGGATGTAGCATCATATTTAGCACACAGACATGAGAATGGTATGTATGCTGAAATCTAACTCTCTGCAAGAAAGTAAATAAGTTTATTCCCAAAATGTCAAACTCTAATGGGAGTCTGCTACAAGGAATGTTTCCATTTTCATCATTTAAATCAAAAGATGTTCATGAGATGACACATTTTTCTGAACCCGCCAGGCGACTGAAACTTTTCTCTTCCTCTTCCCCTATTCCCAGTCTCTACAGAGAGCCCTGAGGGGTGAAGTGTTTCCTCTGTCTCGGCTCATCCTTACACTTCATTATCTCTCCTCCCTCAGTCACCAAGGACACAGCACCAGCCCCTGCCTCTTTCCCTCTCCAACAACAACAAGGTCTCCCAGG
Organism: Naso thynnoides; assembly: GCA_029783665.1. Classification (NCBI taxonomy): domain Eukaryota; kingdom Metazoa; phylum Chordata; class Actinopteri; order Acanthuriformes; family Acanthuridae; genus Naso; species Naso thynnoides. The sequence goes on along the minus strand of JAQLOL010000005.1, from coordinate 8,623,630 downwards.
TGGAGCATCATGTGTTGCTATCTTCCTCCCACCCCTCCTCACCCCATATTCTTCTTCTCTATTCTTCTTCTCTATTCATGCTATCTGTCCCAAAGACAGGACACAGGGAGCAGTGATCCTCTGCAATTCAAAACATCCCACGTAACACAAATAATGGGTAGAAACCTCAGGGTCATGGAACTCAGACTGATATGTCTTGGAAGTTTGCGCTGAAAACAGTCAATTAATCAAATGCTGATCAATAGATGTTCATCTGCAATTATCAAGTCATAGTTTAAAGTTGGGCAAGGCACTTTATCTTTTGCGTCATGGCATTGAAATTCCATTACAACCTTTCAGTATATAGTAATTCAGGTAGTCTGAAAGAACACCAGACCTTTGCACCTCTCCTCTGTTCTGAATTTAGGATTTAAAAAATAAAGACTGTGATAGGGTATTTTCACCCAATCATGGATCATTTCAGAGAGCGTTTGTTCCTGTTGGCTGCTCTACGCCGTGCTTCTTCACTACGGGCTGACTGGCTGTTGAAACAAGTAAAGTGTCTTACACTCTGAAACTTGTCTCTGCCGACAATAGCATCTACAGGCGACACCGTCAGCCAGCTTGGGTCAAGCTAAGATGGACTAGTTAACATGGCTGCAACTTTTACTGCAACCGTTTTGTCTCATTGTAAATCTTAGGTGCAAACTGGAGTTAACAGAGAGAAAGACAGAAACAAAATAAAAGGCTAGCCAGAGCAAAAACAGGGAAGGGAGGGTGAGGCAGAGTTGCTTCCCAAGGAGTCTCATGCTATGGCTAGCTTAATGTCTAGATGTTGCCTACCCCAACTTTAAGCAACTTTTTCAAGTAAAACTTTTAGGCTCCTGCCTTTTCAGAGTGAGAATTTGCTGCTTTTCTCTTTTTTGTAGCATTATAAATTATCCCAGCATTTGAGATGTGCTGCTTTACTGTAATTTATATAATCTCACATTGGAGATCCAAGGACTGTGGATTTTTTTTTAAAAAAGACATTTGAAGACGTCACTTGGAGATCTTAAAGACATTATTATTAGTAGTATGTTACTACTGCCGCAGGCATACACTGTGTAGTTTATTGGGAGAAGACCCCTATTAACTGCTACACTGACAAGGCAAACATCATCCTATGTACAACTTGCTCTCTGGCTCCAAAGTACAATTAAGATAAGAAAGCAAAACCAGAGAAAGTCAATATGCTATGCTACAACAAAATGTTTTGTACATTTAGGCAGTTTAGTTTTGTGTTTTGCTTATCTCCAACTTGCTTATCTCAGCATCAACTATGTAGCCCTGTCTAAATTAGCCAAAAAGCCTGGTTTCAAATACCTAAATAGTCTAGTTCCAAATAGCTTGTTGTTAGTAATGACAGCAGTCAGTGGATTATCTCCTGTTCACTATTAAGTTGAACTTTATTTTTGCTTGAAATGCCGGACCGTGGGCTTATCCACATTAATCTAGCCTTTGACTTTATAGAGGCCATACAATTTTTGTGCGTACTTTTGCAAGAGAATGACGTCTATCAGCACTGCTAGGAAATGATGATTAATGATGATGATTAATAATGACAATGATGTCATTATAGGTTTATTGCTTGGGACACAAGAAGGCTCAGTGTTTAGTGTGAAGTTGTCTGGATAAGTGGTTGTTAAGAAAAATGCTAGCAGCAATACCAGAGGTCAAGCAATCCGCCGGGGCGCTGCACTTGTTTTACAGAATAAATAATTAATCGAATAAGTAAAAAGCAATAAACAATTAATATATAGTGTAAATGATCATTAGTTCTGACTCTGAGTCTGCTGTTTCCTCCTCTAATGAGCTGCCTTAGTGACTCTATTCAATCAAAAAACTGTTCCAAATGACTCAAACCTAGACTAAGACATAACCAAATTCTTTAAAAAGCCAAGAACATCATCGACAATATGACTCAATGCATTTAATGAGGGATGAATCTGAATTATGTTTGAAGAAATTTTCAGCTTGTTATTTTTTTATTTTAAAAAATCACCAAATTTAGGCAATGAATAGAATAAAATAATTTCTTACCTCCAGAATATCTTTGGCACAGCTGATGTGTTGGCTTCTTGTTACCTGCGAAAATAGAAAGAGACAAGTGACGACAGATGGGGAGAAAGTTGCAGGACATTTAATTATCGGGACTTTTTTAACATATCAGGGCACCAGACACAATCCCAGTGATCAAACAGACAAACACATAAAGAAAGAGCTGTTGTTGAGTTTGCACACAAAGGATATTTGCGCGTTGCAACTACGGAAGCGTGTCTCCTCTAAAATTCACATCGTGTACATATTTATGCACATTTGACTACAGACACCGCCGTGCCCATGTACTTTCACATAACAGTACATCAACTTATTCTTATCTTAGATTAGTCATTGCTCAAAATGTGAACTCTCAAGTTACATCACAAAGTTAAGCACCATGAAAAGATCACCTTCTGCACTGCTTCCCGCCTTTTTGCAGCAACAGTCACAATACAGTGTAGCACTTTACTGTAAACCTTACAGTCTCATACTCACACACTCACACACACACACACACACACACACACAGTCATTGTGAGAGTTGTGAGGAGGTTGAGGCTCACTTATGACTCATAGGAATCACAGCTGCAGATGATCTGATAGATGCTGATTCTGTTCGAGCAACTTTCTGTTTCCATCCGCTGTTATGCAACTCCACTCTCGCTCTCTGTCTCTCTCTCTCTCTCTCTCTCTCCCCCTCCCCCACATAC
>JAQLOL010000005.1:8597677-8607987 GCA_029783665.1 Naso thynnoides | reverse complement strand
GCTCTAAACGCTCCGTTCTCATCAGTTTTTTTACATTTCAGACCACTAGTGTGTCACAGTGTGCTGGGCTTGTCTATAGGTTCATCTGGAAGGCGTCTGTTTGAACTGGCCAATCAGAGCAGAGTGAGCCTTTAGAGGCAGAGCAGGAGCTAAAACAGAGTGTCAGACTGACGGTAAGGACCCACTGGCTTCAAAGCAATTTCTTGCCAGACGCGTCACGTGTCCGGCAACGGATGGCAACGTGGGCGGAGTCCACAGCGCTCTACACGTCAAGAACATAAACACTGACCCACAAAAATGGTTCCCCCTTTGAATTTGTATTTTTGAGGGAGAAATCATATCTATAAATATGGATTTTTGTTGAGCAGACATTTTAGTTATGGATCGAAGACAGAGAAGCAGGAAAGTTTTAAAAACTTACGTCACAACAGACCTCCCCCAAGCTGTTGTCCATCTCGCTCACCATTGGACAGTGACCTCACGTCTGATGGATTCATTTGCATAAAGTTGAGCCGTGGTCAACTTTTGGACGCGACGCAACTGCTCAATTCGACACACTACCTACCCAGAATGCTTTGCGGGGGCGTCATTAATGGTTTGACGCGTCTCATAGAAAGTGAACAGGCAGCCGCCTGTGAACGCCAGTGGATCCCTACTGTGAGACAAAAATCCTGGAAAAAACAGGGCTGCTGCAGTCGACTATATGAAAAACAGATGAGTTTTTTGAGCATCAAAGCATGTAAACCTGCTCTAGTAGTAACCAAGAATATAATATGAACCCAGAAAATGAGCATAACATGGCCTCTTTAAGGATGATCAGGTTAAGTTGGACAAGGTGGGAGAAACATGTAAACAAATAAAGCAATCTAATGTCATCCTGCCAGTAGGCGGCGCTATGACGATGACTGAATATTGACACATAGATTTCTTTAGGTCTGGACTGTGACAAATTCTACTATTAAAAGACAGCTTAACATTTTCCCCATCTCGTGCTGCCCATATTTTCCCCAACACTTGTGCTTTTACAGTCATGAGTAGGGTGTCTCCATGGGCTTGTCATTCATTGGCCTGTCATATCGTGCCACAGCCTGGCCTTGATGTGGCCCTCATCTGGTTTTGTTTTGGCCACACTTCAGTCATCACTCTAAGTGTTTGCAGGACTGTGCACAGAGCACTGGGCCAGAGAAGAAGGGCAGATACATGCCACAAACTGGGTCTAATGTCACTTGCTGTTAGGGCAATATCCAGGGCTTTATGAACCAAGGATAATATAAACCACGACTCCTACCAATTATAACAGGCTCTGTGCTCCTCACTTGCATTTATTCTTTCCTTGAAGATTTTTTTTTTTAAATAGAGAGATGCAAGGCCATGATGTGAGGATGGTGGAGCTGATGCAACATGTATTGCCTCAGCTCCACTTGCATTATTCATCTTTAACCAAAGGGTGTAGCTACTTTTTGTGACTACATTGATCTATACACGAAGTTATACACGAATATCTCCTGGAATAACCTCTGCCCTGGACACACTTAGACAATAGGCCCTTCTCAGCAGCAAGATAGAAATGGGAAAAGTTTAGAGGAACAACTAAAATTAGGGAAAACAAGGAAGATGTGGTATAGAAAAATAAATAACATTGTGAGTGCATGCATTGCCATTGAATATGAGTAAAATATTTTGAGGGAAATGGAAAAAATGCTAAAAATAAAATGTACGGAAAAGCATAAGAAAATGCAAAATATAAGACAAATTTAAAAAATGCCGGTCATTAATTAATCTCAGGAGTCTATACTGGTCTAATTTTCAGTTATGGCAGATATATTGGCATTAGGGATGCACAATATTATCGGGACCTTATCTGTATTAGCTGATATTGCCTTAAAATTAAATATCGGTTAGCGGCCAGCACACCGATATCCACTGATATAATAACCAATAAAATAATAGGCTGCTGTTTCTTTCATTAAACGCCTGAGGCAACGTCATGTTTCACATGTTACTTGTGGACAGACGTCATGTTTACTTTGTCACTTGTGAAACAGGCCAGATTTGCTCTGGTTGTGGGTATTGTTATGATCTCAGGGAGAGCATCATCCAGTTTTAAGCAGGATGTATCTGACTTGTTTTGTTTAAAAGCAATTGTCATAAATAAATATGACATGTTTTCCAAAACCCGAGTTCAAGCATTTTTCTTCTTTTGCACAAGGAATGAATATTACGTAATTTTAATCTTGGTATCTTATGTCTGCATTTGCCGGCAGGCCAACACGGTGAGAGTGACCATAATAACACTGTATGTTAATTTCACTACAGAAGAGACTTGATGATCTCTGCAATCAGGTGTGGGGGAAAAAAAATATTTATATTTCGGTGTTTATTATTGGCTAAATGAGTTGTAAAATATCAGCACAAAAAAATCCAATATCATGCATCCCTCATTGGCATATATGTCAACCAATAAACAGGAAGCAATTACAATAGAGAAATTAAATAGAAACAGAAACAGTGTCTCCTTTAAATAGTTTGTAAGAGACCACTTACAAGTTTTGGGGTATAAATAAATATATAATATCCTGATCATCACATGTACAGTATGAGTCATAGTAAATTTAATAATTGAATTAAATCTGTTTAATTTAAAAATAGAAAATCCTTAAAAAATCTGCAGGCTAGTTGGATGGTAACTCAGTTTCTAGGTTATATATCTTTTTAAATCTAGTGCTGTGTAATCCAAATGTGCTGTGAGAGATCCTACCCTCATGAAGGTTGTAATCTTTTAGAAGGGTGTAAATTAAACTTAATGTTCCTTCTGAAGGGTTTTGCAGAAATCTAAGTGTCTTAAACTGAAAGATGATTCCAGTATTTTTCCTTAACCCCAGTTATATCACTGAGGATAGGCACATTTCTCCCTTAACATTTTTCTTCTTCATCACTTTGTTAAAGTAGGTTATCATAAAGATCAGAGCACCCATAGGCTACAGCAACACCGGCGGGGATCCTTATTTGTCGACGTCATTTCCCTCGACCCAATACCACAGCCTCCTTCACTTCCCCGCTGCGGGATCAGAGCTCAGCTTCTCGGTGTGTGTCAGGCCCGCAACAAACACTGAAGAATGAGTGTCGACCGAGAGCATAAAAATTCAGGGCAAAAAAACCAAACAAACTCAAAGAAAACCCGCAGTGTGAGCAGCAGGAAATCCGCAGCGTGAACTGAAAGTCCGCCGTTTCTCTAACCAGCGTTTCCGTCTCCCCAGATTTACCAAGAACCGAAGAACGACGGCGAGTGCCTGAGCAACATAAAGGAGTTTCTCAAGGGCTGCACATCATTCCGCGTCGAGGTGAGTGGTACATTTCACACGTTTGAGCTCCAGTTTTCTGTTTTAGGCCCACCACGCACGTCTGGGTGTTAAAACACAAACAAGAAGCGTTGGTACAAACGGAGAGTTTTCGCGTTTAAGAGCGGAGACACTCATACAATAAACAATGGGACCGCGGAGCCCCTGACAGACACACAGACAGAGGCAGGAGGGAGTGAACTGCAAACCGAGAACAATCACCCATCGCCGGGGCAGAGAGGTTGACTCGCCCGGCCTGCATTTGCAACATTATGGCAGCCTTAAGTAACACCAGTGAATACAACCACTGCAATGTAGCCTGTTTACATTTCACACTCATGCACAGAGGAGCCTGGGTCATGTTTATACTTGCTTACTAATAAATGCAAAGCGTCGCCCCTGGGCTCGTGCGTGGCTTTAAAGGTACCGTCACTTCCACAAGACCTTTAATAAACATTTTCTATGAAGAACAAGTTGCCACTGCAGCTGTGGACTGTAAAGGAGCATGTTTATGTAAGCAGTTTGTTCTAACATGGTAATGCCACTCATATTATTATGAGGTAAACATGTCATTAGGTGTTGTTGCTCACACTTGCAGAACTGGATTAAAAGATTTGAACATGTTGTTTTCATGTGTGGTGAGAATAGTTGTGTGATTGAAGCAAATGGAGGACAGCGTGCAGTTTCAGGCTGTGTTGGCCAGTGCATAGAAGGGTCATTGAACCATCCCAGTTTGACAATACAACTCAGTGTTCCTCGGTGTTGCCCCTCTCCCTGCGGAGTCTCCAGCCACTGAACAGGAGGTGGGGATGGGGTGAGACAGGGCGCTGTCATATTAAGTGTGTGAAGTGAAACATGCCTTTTAGTTACAGACAGCTGAAATGCTCGAAAGGCAAAAGATGTCCGTTCTGATTTCATTGTAAAAGCTCTGTTTGTTCTGGCTCGCTGCGGGGACGAGTTCTGGCAACAGTATTGAGCAATCAGCTGCTGTTTTATTGGTAACAAACAGTAAAATTCCCCATAAAGAAAAACCCGGCTCCTTTATGTTATGCTGACTTGTGCATTTGCTGGCGCTGACTGCACTCAATACCGTCTCCGTTTTCCAACCTTTATAAACTCTGTTAGATATTTGCATGCACGAGTGTGTTCAAAGATATGACCTCTTTGAGCAGGATTACAGTGGTTTTGGACACAGCAGACCTCAGCTCATCATCTGCCGAGCCAAAGGATGGATAGTCTCCAGAGCCCAGAGCACTGCTGGCTCAGACCCCAGGTAGCTGCGGCTGCAGATTAGAGCAGTGGCTTCTTACGTGATAACGACCGACAGACAGACAGACGCTGTGCTTTTTCAGTCCTGACCTGCCCCTTTCCAGAGGAGTTAAGCTGGATGTTTGGCTGAACATCAAAATGCCGGTCTTTCTCTTTTTGCATGTCTAGCGGGGACATTACAGCAGGGTTGATCTCGTTTAGATCTAATTTGGGTACCTCTTGCCGATTAGACATGCCCACGTCTCACACTTGGGCAGCTGCTCTTACTGACCCTTAACCGTTAATGTCTTTGACCACAGGAAGTGATCATTACAGTTACCGTGACCCCACTGGTCCCTCTGGAATCGTAACTTTACCCCTGGTCTACCCTGAGAATAATCACAGATCCATCTGTCTCTGCTAATGGGACACTTTGAATCCATTGTCACTATAACAGGCTGTTGTGTTGCATACTCACCTCAGTTGACTAACTGTGCAGATCTATCCACAGTAATATCCTTTTTGTTGTGTTGAGTGTAGGAGTGCACCTGACACTCATTTTCATTACCTGTTCTGGCAGTTTGGCTTTATTTTGATTAATTTAGTTGAAGGAGCTATGTACAAAATTCAGCCTTATTAGATTGCAGGGAAATCATATTTTGCTATGTGAAGATTTAACCGTGTATTGACGTCTAGAATGAAGAGTGACATCACTTGAAATAACGTCACATTATCACTGAGTAGATGCAGCTGTGGGCCAGAGCTAACAGCTAACAGCAGCAGGCCTAGCTTAAACATCAGTAGCTTACAGAAAGACAAGTTGGAAGGTTAACGTCACCAGTTGTTCAGTAATCTCATAAATCTTGTTTTACTGTGTTGCAGTTAAGATTGTGACTCGCCGTGCATCATGGGAAGAGACAAGTAGATGTTTTTCGTTGTGTTTTTTTGCTTGAGATAAAATAACATTATCCTCCCAAAGCAAACATGGCGCTGCCATTGAGCAGAGTTGCTGAAAACAGGGGGTGGGGCGAGTGGAGTGCCAGGGGAAAGGGGGAGGTGTGACTGACACACAAGTTTGTTTTGGTGTAAAGCTGATACTTAACTGCGACAGCTAGCAGTGAATCGCTTTTGTATATAGCTCCTTTAAAGTTTAATTTATTTTATCTCAAATAGAACAGACATAAAATCAAATCATTAAACTCTAACATAAGTCCAAAGCCCAAAGATTTTCAATTTACATTTTCCAATGAACAAACACACAGAAAAAACAGCTAATTTTTTAATCAGTGATGGTTATTGTTACTGAATAATTGTTGGTGAATAGATCATACCCGCAACACATGACTGAGTTGATTTGGCCAATACATTGAAAAGTCTTTGCGAAAACATCAGTTTTGCCCCCCAAAACCTAGTATTGGTCGGTTCTGTGTGTGCACGATATGGATAACAGATTATCACCTGCCAATGGCCCATATTGATAGCAACAGATAATTTCTCATCTTTTTCTCTTAAAAAGAAGGTTAATTTTAATCCTTTGTTTATGCACACCTGAGGGTGAGAAAGGCCAAGGTGTTGTGAGCAGCAATGGATGATTTAATATTACTTAGCTCTGAAAAAAACAAAATCTACCTGTGATTGCTGCTCTGACTCTAAAGGACCATGCCAGTCTTTTTATGACTTCAAAACATTAACAGAGAAATCTATCTTCTACAAATGTCATCTAAATTCAACCATGTGTTTAAACTCCATCAACCGACATTCAAATTGAAACAGGGAGGAGAAACACTAGGACATGTGAAAGTTGCTTTGTTTAGGTAATTCAACCTTCAAAAGAGAACGTCTGCGTTTATTTGGTCAAAAATTGAGCGAGAGAGAGAGCAGGGAGCTTGGAGCTGTTGAGCCGAGATTTATTACACCTGGGAAAATAGTACTTATAAGCTCTGCCTTCCTAGCACGAATATTAGCGTGAAGAAGAATTTTGACACGGACCGTCTTTCTAACTAACGTCAAACATTTTCAGGTACTTCTGTAACATTTATTGAATCTGTACAAAATGTGAACAAACACAAGATCTCATAGATTATCAACTTATTCTGGGAAACATGCGTAGCAGTTTATGGTCCTTAAACATAACTGATCATTTCACATGAATATATCTTAAGAAGTAGGTGAATTATGCTCTGTAGTTTTTGCACAGTTGAGGCTAAGAAAGGCAAAGATGGATGATTTATTACTCCATGGCTCTAACTAAAACAAATCTACCCCAAATCGCTATTACATCAAAAACCAGTTTGTCTCACTCTTAAATATTTCCCAGAAGGTGCAAATCAGAAAATTTTAAACAAATATTTTGACTATTTTAGCAATTTTGCCTTATAATTTTAATGAAATGCTCTGACACAGAGGTCAACTGATACGGGTTTTTCTGCGGCCGATGCCAATGCCGATCTTTGGAAATCAGGGCAGCCAATGGCAGATATAGGGTGCTGAATTTTTTTGGGCGATTTTCTGTTTTTCCCTCTATAAAATGTAAAAGTGTCATAATAAGAAATGAAACAAAAAAATGCTTAATTTAAGTAAACATTAAACAAACATAAATAGACTGTTATTTATTATAATACTAATATTTTTTCTAATATTGTTTTAACAGATGATTTAGGGAAATATTTTAGTAGCCTAAGGTACATGATAGTTGTACATCTTCCCAAAACTGTCCAATAGCATGTTTTTTGTTTGTGACAGACACTGTCAGAGGGCGAATGGCCATATTCTCAGTGATTGAAAATAAAAATAATAGTAATCATAGTAGTAACAACTTTGTTTACTCATATTACAAAGCCAGCTGCTCATATATGTTGAAGACAACAAAGGCCACTTCATTCACACAGCTGTGTGATGAGCAAAGCGTACGCTAAGCCCAGTTTTACAAGATGTCGTGACAAATGGCTCAAGTTTACGCTCTCACTCGCAAACAAGTTGCTGCCTTGTGAAGAGCGTTGTCCGCAGCAACTTTCATAAAGTGTAATGATGCTTTCGAACGTTTAGTTTTCTGTGCCATCGTTCTTACAGGAGCAGAGGCTGTGTGTGTCTGAACACGCCCTACTGCAGCATGTGTGAGAGCTGCTCTGCTCCACGCACAGCCTTGAAGGGACAAAAAATCTCCAGTATCAAAACAGAATTGATAGCGTTGGAGCTTAGCGATACTACAGTCTATAATAATTTAGCCCCGCATTGTTTGCGTGGTTTCAGTAGGCTGCCCATCCCAAATGTGTAACTACCTGTAATCTGCAGCTGGTTGAAGGTTCTCTATTAAATCAGTTCCTAAGTAGCCAAAGGTCATTCACATTTTCTCTTAAAATGTAACACATGTAGGGCTTTGAAAGATAAGCCTTTTGATTTTCTTCCTTAGGTTGTGAAGTCATTGACACATGTGTTCTACACTTCGTCTGATCCCACAACAACACTGGGCTGCCCTTAGATGTGCCTGAGTGTTTATCGGCCTAACATGCTCATGCAGCGGCCGATGACGATTATTTAAAAGTAGCAATAATTGGCGCCGGTTAATCGGCCTGCCAATTAATTGGCTTGCCAATCAATCAGTCTACCTCTGTTTTGACATAATCTGTCCATTCAAACATGTCAGTTAAATAATGCTAGTGAATACTAAAGAAAAGACCAAAGGCCTCTTAAGAACCAAAAGCCTATAGCTGTTTAGTCTGAGAAAAAACACACCGACTAAAGGCATAAAGCAAACTGATATGTTTAATTAAGAAATAAAAAGGGTTGATGATCAATGTCTTTTAGTGCACAAGGTCATTTAAAGCAGAATGGCTTCATATTATTGTTGTTATCTATCGGCTACAGTTTTATCATCAGAATAATGCATAAAAGCTTAATGTTATTTTCTGTTATTGTCTGATAATTTATTGGCACTGTTAATTATCGTGTCTCCCTGGTTGGGGTTGTAATCTTCACTTCCTTCTGCTCTGTTGTGTATTTTGTCCTCAGTCTGGTCTTAGGACGTGAAACACATGATCAGCTGTACTGACATCAGGTGACTAACTTGGCAAATAAAAATATTTCACAGTTTAGCCCTAAAGAAAACTGCTTTGCTTCTTTGTCTCCATATTAAGATTATTATCTTATTTTTATTTTCCACAGCATAGGCTAACTCCGAAGGGATTCACGGAAGCTTTAATCTTTCATTATTACATTTAACCAATCTTCTACTAAAACATATGATAGACAGCAGTATCCCATTAGCCACAGATACCTTGAGCAGGTACTCATTTCCTGAATCATGACGAGTGTGGGAGCAGCTCAGCACGCTGTTGTAGCTCGCTGACTCACAGAGGGGTGTGCAGTGTTGTGTCAGGCCGCCCCGAGTGATCATTACCTGACTGATGCCGAGGCCTCGCCGACGTGTCAAAGCTTGTCGTGTTAGTCATGTTCATTATCTGCGTGCGTGAATGTTTAATTTAAATCATTCATCCTGCTAAGTGTGATGACTGATAACATTTTTTCTAATGGAGAATCTGTTCTAGTGACTTTCATGATGCAGGAAGAGCCAAAATAAAGCAGTTATGGACACATTTAATGTTAGTGGTAGTTTGAGTTTAAGTGAAAGCAAAGACCGGTGAGGAAGAGGGTTCTTTCACATGAATTGTCCTTAAGGACAGCAAGCATTCAGTAACATGTACATGCACACAAACACATATACACTTATCCTCTCTTCTTCAAAAACACACTCAACACACTAGCTAACACAGACATTCATACAGTCCCTCAGGACATATCTGCAATCAGAGCGGAAGATGATGGAGACTCATATCTCACAGTCACTCACACTGAATATAACTGAAGCAAGAGTAACTAATCACTCACAGGAAGTGAGATGACTACAGTCGTCAACAGAGATACAATCACTGCCATTCATGCTAACCAAGAGGAGAGGGAGAGTCACACTGAGTGTAACGCAGACAGTGCTTATACTTTCACTGCAGTTAAAGGATAAAGCTGGCATTATTCTGCATAGTCCTCATTGTCAACAAATCCTATGAAAACAAAACCGGAGCTAATAGTGCATTAGTCTGTCAATACTTTGGGACTCCCTGGTTCTGTCTGTGCCGCTCGTGTTCTGTTTATGTTTTCTTCATAAATGTCAGACTTGTAAATAAGATGCACATCAACATCCCAGCCCAGTCTAACAATACATGTATTAAAGGATATAGTGGTAACATTAGTGCAAGTGACTTAAGCATTTATCTAACTCTGTAAATATCTTCTTGAGTTGTCCGATGAAGTTGTAGCACCAAACTTCCTCCACAAATGATCGGAACAGCACTGATATCAAATTGGGTCATATCATGAGAATGTTTGCAGTAATTCACGGCATATGCATATTAGCTTATAGCCTACCTTTTATACAAATACTGAGGTCAACACATTTAAGACAAAGGCAGCCTGAACATTAAAAACAGATTCCATATTAGGGAGACAGAGCAGTGCCTGGCCTAAAATACAGCTACGAACAGTTATCTGGAATCCCAAATCCTGACCCAGAAATTAGACTAATCCTGAGTTTATAGAATCAAGCCTATTAAAACATTAAATACCTGATCTGTGTTGTTTTATGGAATGCTAAAAAAAACAGGCGAGATGTTTTAAGCCAGTAATGATGTTTAAAATAATTTCTCTGATCTTAAAAAAAAAAAAAAAAAGGAT
>JAQLOL010000005.1:8577949-8597577 GCA_029783665.1 Naso thynnoides | reverse complement strand
AAAAAGGATGTGCTGTAGTTGTGTGCAGGCGGCCACGCCCACTGTGGTCATGTAACTATGTCCGCAACTCTCCCTCATTTTACCTGCTCTCCTCCGATCATCTCATTAACATGGAAATCTATGCCATAAATCCCATTAGCATGAACGCAGCATCGGCCCAAGTCCCTTAATTCACAAATGACAATTTAAACTTAAAATACAGATGTGAAATGTAATATATAGACACAAGCAGCTGTGTAAAATCAGGTCAGGGACGGTCTAATTTAATTGTAAATAAATAAGATCAACCATCTGACTGGACATACAAGGTAAACTTAACGTGCCTGGCAGTTTTAGTTATTTGATGTTTTGGACACGTCGTGTGTGGCACAAAAATGACGAGGTTCAGTCTCACTCATGTAGGAGCAAATAGTGTGTTTGTTGCGGACAATTTTCAGACGCAAATTAATGCACATGTAGTATTTGTCTGCACATCCATTGTGATGAAGGACAATGTCGACATTGTAACTGTGTGACTCTATGTATCAGTGATGAAGAAACAAGCATCAGAGGATTAATCAGCAGCAAATTTACTAATGAGTTCATTTATACTGTTCATATTAATGTAAAATTGAGATTTTTGGGTTATTGACTGCTGGTTGGATAAAGCAAGTATTTACAAAACATCACTTTGGGCTCTGGGAACTTGTGATGGCAATCTCCCACAATTTCCTGGCATCATTAAGAACTCAATAATGACTAGACAAACAAATAAAAGTGAGACAAAGCATCAGAAAAAAAAGTTTTCATTGCAACTACATCTTTTAGCTCTTTCATAGCAGGTGTTGAAATGCTGTTTGTTTCTGTTGTTGTTGTCTGGATGGGGACACGAGAATTTAAATGAGAGGTGCTGTGTTATCTCGATCTCAACCCCAGTGTGGTTCATTTTTCAAAATGCAAATCGACCCTGTATTTCAGTCTTTAGCTATATGGACAGTGCCAATTCGTAGGTGGTTTTAGCCTTTTCGTGGGATTTGATGGTAATAAAAAAAATACAGAATACAGGCAACCTTAACTTTTCATGCTTCTGCTCTTCATGAAGTCGACCCAAGAGCTCCTTTTAGTATCTTTTGTGAGCTCATACTCTGAGCAGTATAGATAAAAGCTGTAAAAAGGGTTTCACTGTCTCTGCTACAGATATTCAGCGTGTGTGTGTCTGCTGAGCCTGTGTGTTTCGCCCACTATTCCTGTCAGAGATAACAAGAGTTATCGATTGACTGCTCGACTCTGCGGCCAAGTGATGTCACAGACCTGCTGCGCTGGAAATAGCGATTAGCTTCAAAAGGGAAATTAACTTGCAGATGACACTCTTGTTCTCACGATCTCATTCCTGCTCTTTCCTCTCTCTCACCCACAGCCATTTGAGGCCAGCGACCTGCTGCTGGGACTGAACTTCTCAAAGGTGCTGAGCAGCCTGGTTGCCCTAAATAAAGTGACGGCAGGTTGGTCAAAATAGGTCCAGAGTGTGTGGGTTACATGATATGTGTGGGAGTTTTTATGAAAGACAGGCGTGTAATTCATGAGTGTGTGGGTGCTGACTGCAGATCGAGTGTATTTATATTTTGCCCTTTCCATGCAGATATCGGCGTGGGCAGTGACTCAGTGTGCGCCCGGCACTCTTCAGCCCATCGCATCAAGTCGTTCGAGTCGCTGTCCTGTCAGGCTTCGCTGGGTCGATCCTCTAAGCTGCTGCAGAACCAGTTTCGCAGTTTGGTGAGGTCAACACTCACTAACAGTACAATTTAGGAATGCGAAAGAAAGACACAGACCTTTAGTGAGCCTTTCAAAGCACAGTTTTTTATGAGTTTGAGTTCTTTATGTTAAGGTATTTTTGTTACTTTGTCTAAATGCAGTTCATTATAACTAATGACAAATCATAAATCCATGTATTCAGTTCAATCAGTGCAGTGGTTTGGTTTAACTGTAAAACTACAGTTAAGAACTACTGTTATGCAGACTGACACCTTCTTGTTAACTGTGATCAAAATCCTGTTTAGAGGCAGTGAATGCAAGGACATTGATAGATGGTGATGATAAATGTTTGATAAAAGGCCTGAAAGTAGGGCCCGGCCGATATGGAACTTTTTGGGGCCGATGCAGACGCCGTTATTGGGGAGTAAGAAAATTCTGATATCCAACATATGGGCCAATATTATGTGTAATATTTTGAATGTGGTAATCAAATACGTGTGTCAAAGATACAGAATGGAGGCATTATATCTACAAACTTAATTCCAAACATCAGTGCACTGACCAGTAAACACTTCACTTATCACCAATTAAATAATGGACCACCCTCTGCTGGACATACTACATGATTACACCATTTTAAATTACTTGGCCAAGCATTTTTTCCAGCCTTAAAAATCAGTTTAATATCGGCACGTATCAGAGAACGTAATACGCTGATACTGATATGTCTGCAGTGGGCCAATATTGGCCATTAATATTGGCAAACCAATATATTGGTCAGGCCCCACTTTAAAAGAATATTTTACTTGTGGAGTGCGGCCTTTAGCCTGCTAGCCATGCTAGCTGCTGCTGCTCCATGTCTACATTTTGTTTTTTCCAACCAGTTTTTTGCCTCAACACACAAGTTAATTTAGCAAAGCAGATTTAAGTGGGACCCAAACTTAGGAATGAAGGAGGAGTAAGTCGTGTTCTAACAGGTGCAACGGAACTAATATTGTTGTCACGGAGATGTCAATCAAAGTCTTTACATGCTCACACAGTCTGGAGAAAAGGTCTAGTCAGGCACATCAGTTTAAACTCCAGTTTCAGTTTTTCTGTAATAGAATAAGAAAATCACTGAACACATGTTCACAGAGTGATGTAAAATGGTGGATAGTGAAATTATTCTTAAAGCAAATATTTGTGCCGAATGGCTCTGTCTGTGGTACACTGTATAATGAGTAATAAATGTTGAACAATATTTGCGGGTTTCTTTCCCAATACAGATGAGTGGATGTTTAATAAGACTCTAAATGTTTATCTGTGCTCACTAATCACTCCGTTGTCTCTGCGTCATCCGTCCCTCGTCTGTCAGGACATGTCAGAAAACAGTGGACAGCAGCTGCTGGTGAAGGCACGTTTCAACTTCCAACAGACCAACGAGGATGAGCTCACCTTCGCCAAGGGTGATATCATCAGCGTGACTCGTCAGGAGGATGGCGGCTGGTGGGAGGGGACGCTCAGTGGCAGGACTGGCTGGTTTCCTAGCAACTATGTCAGGGAGATCAAAGGCTCCGGTGGGTACCTCAACTACATTTATGAGACATTTGAGCAATAATACAGCAGTGTTGGGATTCATAAAATCTGTTATTTTACATTCAGTAGTTCCTCCTCAACTGTGTATGTGAACGATCACAGAGATGCTTGAAAGATTTGACATTTTTTGCATCTCTTTCAGACACAAACTGTCATTCGGTAAACTGCGTTACAGCTGCTGTTGTCATTGTGTTTCCATCTGGCCTTATGAAAGTAACACAACCACACATCTGTTGTTTCTCTAGACTTGCTGCAGTCTGTCATTTTTTTTACTCCTCAAACATGTTGAGACGCCATATGGACAGTGGTGAAAGCTTAAAATCTGATCCTCTGTGGGACATTTATTCCCTCACGTCACCATTTAATGATCACTTCAGCAAGTTTAAGGAAAAACGATGCTACGATGTTTGTATTCTGATTGGCGCCCAACTGATAATATTCTTACAGTGGTTCAGAATTCTGAGACTGATGTGCTGCTTCAGGGACACCTTTATTATTGATATTAAATACAGAAGACAAGAAATGTTCATGGGAGTAAAGCAAGTAAACAAAATATTTTTATGAGTGCAAATCCCAGTTCACATGTAGTAAGTGTTGCTTTGTAAAGTCAGTTTGTTCTTTGATTCTGCAGTAAAACTACAGCATAAAAACATTGTCATTAGAGGACCTTGGTTGTTATTTAGAGCTAACTGTGTCTTTATGCAGCCAGTTACATCAGCGTCATCAGTTTCTACTGTGATTCATCTCTAAAGTGCATGTCACTAATAATCAAGTGCCTATTTCTCAGCATTATAGTAATAATTCATGCTTGAAGCTTTTTAACTCATACGTCATCAGCACATTCACAGATAATATGGGAATTTCAATGTGAGCTTATTTATAGGAGTAAATCTACACAGCCTATTCGCCCACTTTAACATCATTTTTGATAATTTATGCATAAATAACTCAAGCCTTGGTTTGTTGAAAGTTTTCATTTCATAACGCTAGATAGACATATATTCCCTAATTTATGTATTTTGACATCATCCACAGACAAGCAAGTGTCCCCTAAGTCCGGCACTCTTAAGAGTCCACCCAAAGGCTTTGACACTTCTGCAATCAGCAAGACGTACTACAACCTGGTAAGGAGGCAACTTATTTAAAATGGGTCTTATTTTCATATTTTATCTACCTAGATGCCGGTTATCATTAAAGGTGAAATGCAAAATATATTTTGTTGACACATACTTGTACTTTATTTTCCGTGGAGCAAGCAAAATTACTCAGTTTGAGACGTAATACTGTATTTGGCCAACAGAAATAAACCCAAGTGACACCTCACGGTCTGGTAGTTAAGTTAGTTGAGTTACTTCCTGCAGTCCTGCCAGCGAGCGTGTTGCTGTTGGCTCCAGGGAATTATCAGCCCGGAAATCGATTGGTTTGATCGTGGTTCCAGGCAATAGAGGGGGTGGATATGGAGAATAATCTGTTTCAGTAGAACAGGTAACTTTTTGGCTCTTTGTTGTGGGTTGGCATGCTAATCGATGGTCAAGTGCAGGACTGACTGGACCCTGCTGGTGATGCCTGCATTTTCTGAATTTATTAAAATCCCGCAGGCCCAGATGGGATGCTTTGTCATGCTCTGCAATGCTTCAAATATTTGCTGTTAATTACCACTGGAGCCCAAATCATTGTATTCAGTGCAGGCCAAATTTTATCAGTGCCCAGATTCTATCTCTGCCTGTATCTTTGCTTTTTCCTTTCAGTGTTTTGTAAATGATCTTGCCGGAAATTGATTACACACAGTACCAGGATAAAATCTTGTCGACTTTAGCATCGGCTCTCTGCACACAACTCACTGACATACTCTCCCTCTCTGCCCTGTGACTACTCATGATGAAGTTACTGATAACCAGAGTGAATTCATTATTTTCTAGTATCCCTCCTCTCTCTCTCTCTTTCTCTCTCTTTCTCTCTCGCTCTTGCTCTCCCAGATTTCAGTTTTCTTACATTACTGTTACTCTGTTACTCTGAAGATTATTTTTGGTTTGGAGATGCTGTTGATACTGAACATCCTCAATTAGCCAGCAAATCTCATCCTCCTCTGATGTGAATGATATGATGTAATATGCATCATTACAAGCTCATTATATGCAGAGGTTAATCAGTGTCACTCTGGGTATCAGCGGGGAACCCATAAATTGAATGTTGCAGTGTTTCGATCAGATACACAGTCTATACAAAGATTGAATCATCTTCCAAACCTGTATTTAAAATTATCAAAACAGTTTTATGACATAATATATGAATATATAAATCTAAAGGAATTACATTTTTGGCACACTGTTTTTGTGTACTCCTTTTCGATGGTTGCGTTGTATTCCAAGCTTTCATGTTATGATTGATTTAAAACTCAAAATGTGTTTCACTAGCTCATAAAATGATTGATAGTTATTGAGTACCATCTGAATTGAAGCTGTGTTTTTCTCCTTTGCATTGTAGGTGTTGCAGAACATCTTAGAGACAGAGACAGAATATTCCAAGGACCTTCAGAGCCTCCTGACCAACTACCTGCGACCTCTTCAAAACATCGACAAGTATGACTCATTCACACTTAAACCTGATGAAACCAGAGCCAGCGCATTTCAGCATGATTGTTGCACAACAGCAAAAAGATCAATAAGAATTTGTGCACTTGCACATAGCAAGTCTGGGTTTAGCACCTTTGACTTTTTGCATGTCCCTAAATACGTTGTCACCATTTAGCTTCTTCTCCTTTTTCCTACAGGCTGGGCAGCTCAGACGTGGCTCTGATTCTGGGCAACCTTGAGGAGATCAGCACTTTCCAGCAGATGCTCGTCCAATCGCTGGAGGAATGCACCAAGTTAGTCCCTCCCTGCACACGCAGCCCCACTGCAGCAGCACCCTCACACTTTCAAAATAAGCAGAGGGACATCTAGTGTTTGGTTGACTGTACTGCAGAGTTGTTGGACTAAACCATAGACAAGGAAATAAAGTCATGAATTGTGGTTTTGTGATGCTTTTAGCTGATTACATGTTTGTTTCTGTGTCTGAGAGCTTGCACAGAAGCATTTTATCAGTATGTTATTTTTTTTTTCTCTCTCCAGGCTTCCAGAGAGCCAGCAAAAGGTTGGCGGCTTCTTCCTCAACCTCATGCCACAGATGAAGGCTCTTTATGCTGGTTACTGCTCCAACCACCCGTCTGCAGTGAATGTGCTCACCCAGCATGGGTATGCTTACATATCGGCCACACATTTACTTTTATAATACTTAGTGTTTTCAACCTGTTTTCTTGCAGCACCTCACAAGGAAGGGAGAGAGTCTTCATGTGTCAAGTTAGGGAAACATATTTATAAGAGCTCAGATTAGAAAAGGGAAAATTGACTGGTTATATTGTTGAGTTTCTCTTTGCTGTGCAATTGTGGCTACCTGCTGTTCACTGTTTGTGGCAGCTCTCGTTACTTTTCACTACAGACATAAAGTACGTACTCTACAGTCAGCTTTTATTATCAACACAACTGAAGTGTAGGCAGGTTTTTTTCTATTAAAAGGGCCCAAAGAGATTCTGAAACAGCCTGAAAAAGGTCAGAGCAGAAAGATGAGGATAATAGAGATGTAAACAGCTCTTGCAGCAGAGTGATGCTCAGCCAGTCCATAAGTAGCTGTGGTAACAGAGAGCAGTGAAACATGTATTTTCCTGTACTTCGGAGCTGCAACAAATAATTGAATAATCAGTTAATCGATCGATTGAAAATTAATTGCCAACTATTTGGATAATTGATTAATCGTTTCAGTCATTTTTCAAATAAAAAAGTAAAAAGTACTGTTGTTTTAGTGTCTTAAATGTGAGGATTCGCTGCTTTTCTGTGTCATTTATGATAATTAATGAGTAATTAAGGAGAAGTCTTTGTGTTTTGGTCTGTTGTTTAGACAAAAAAAGCAAATTGAAGATGTCACATTTGGCTCTGGGAAATTGAGATGAGCATTTTTCGCACTTTTCTGACATGTCATAGAATAAATAATCAATCAATGAATCATAAAAATAATCGGCAGATTATTTGATAATGAAAATATTCATTTGTTGCTACTGCACTTTACACTGTCCGACTCACTTTAAAATCACAATTTTCTCCTGCACTTGTCGATTGAGACCTGCTGCAGTATGATGGGACTCTGTTCGAGTCTGACTAGACTGTGTGTTGGGACTGTAAAACTTGGTGACGCTTTACAATAAGGTACACAAAATGTGGGTAGTTACTGTTAAATCCAGTCTTTGCAAAGCTTTGCGAGAGGCACATTATGTCACTTCTCAAAAATCTAGTTTGTTGTTTTTTTTAGGCAAATACACTTAGTTGCCATTTTATTAGGTACACTCACACTAAAACTACTTGTAACTAGTGACAAAGCTGTTTTATTCAACAGTCCTGAAACAAATCCTCCCTTCCTTCAAGGTAATAATGTTTACCTTTTGTTAAGACTGTGTTGTCCACTGTGTTTTAATCATGGAGGCCATGTTTTATGTTGATGTTGACCTGCAGTGCATTATACTAACACGTGTTAAGGTTATTATTTAACCTACCTCCATTAATATCAATGGACAGGACAAAACACATGTAGTACATGAGTATGACTCAATACAGGTGAACCACAACACAAAGTGCTGCAAAATAAAGTTTAGTCAACATTTAGGGTGGTCACGATTCTTGAATGTCAAACTCGATACTGATAAAAAATAGAGCAAAACTGTTAACGTTATGTGGGGCCGAGGAGAGATGTCCTCCTCTTCTGTCATCGCAGGTTTGTACAGTTTAATGACAAGAAGCCCCGCCCATCGGAGTGACTCCAGTAACAGTGAACAGTACAGATGCAATCCCACCTTTAACCACAATGTGGGTTGCGATGGCAGAGTGCCGCTGTCTGCATTTTTGCTCATTGACTCCCCGGGCAGAGGACAGTCAATCAACTTTATTTAAAAAGTAGTTCTGTACAAAAAGGGCATGGACAGTGGGTAAAGGAGACAAAGGGCTTCATCAGTCTCTGCCTATGGCAATTCTCAACGGCCACATGCAATTTCAGATTAATCGGGCAACCCATTTAGGAGAAAAATGAATGTGGACACAGACAGATGATGAGGATTTCTCCATTTTATAGTAGGATAATAATTTTTAGTATTGACCAGTAAGTGAGTATTGACATTTTTGACACCATAGTCGACATCCATCCATACGCTGAAAACTTACTGTTAAACCTCAATGAAGGTGGGGTTTTTTGCATAACTTTTGAATTAGACTGCGTAAGTTTTAGCTTAGTTGTGTTGTGTTACATCTCTCAGTGTGATTGTTTCCCTTTGTTAGAACATTTTTGCTCTCATAGTTTTTAATTGTTTTTTTTTTTAAATTATAATTAGATTCATGTCTGTGTGCCTCTATAACTTAATCTACTTCATTCAAAGTCAATTTCCTCCCCATTACAAAGGCAGCAAGTGACAGAGTTTTAACAAGTTGAACCCCATTTAGTGATGTCAGCTGTAATTTCTGACATTTAGTGTTTTCATGCACAAGTTTTCAAGCCATTAAGAGTTAACAAAGAGGCCACTCACCCTCTGAACATCACTGTGAAGTTACTGTTTGTGATGCTGATTAAAAAACACTTTGTAGGTTGTCACTGTTCCACGATGAGCTAAATGAATACCTTTCTCTCTCTTTGTCTCTCTTGCAGTGAAGTATTGGGGGAGTTTATGGAGGGGAGGGGGGCAGGCAGTCCTGGGATCCTCACCTTGACCACAGGCCTCAGTAAACCCTTTATGAGACTCGACAAATATCCCACCTTACTCAAAGAGCTGGAGAGACACATGGAGGTGTGTACTTATCTATCTGTCTAGACAGCTTGTGTTATAATTTGTGTGTAATGACTAACCGGTTTCCTTTCTTTTCTATTTCAGGAGAGTCATCCCGACCGGCCAGACATTCAGAAGTGTATGGCATCTTTCAAGAATCTGTCTGTGAGCCGATCTTGCTTCCTCTCCCACAGATGTAACATCTCTAGACTTGATGCGAAAGAAATGAATTAACAGCAGGTCATAAAACAGTTTTTATGTTTCCGGTGTGTCAGGCTCAGTGCCAGGAGGTGCGGAAGCGTAAGGAGCTGGAGCTGCAGATCCTCACTGAATCCATCCGGCTGTGGGAGGGGGACGACATCAAGACCCTGGGCTCTGTGATCTACATGAGTCAGGTCTTGGTCCAGAGTCCTGGCTCAGAGGTACCAGCAAAAGCTAACTCCTCCACATACACTTCACCTTATGAGCTGCTACCGCAAGTGCTTCCACACAAAATTTAGCTTAGCTCATTACTATGCTGCGATGACTGTAATGACATCAGTATGTTTTGTTGAACCCTGCCTATCATCAAAAGTATTACGATGTGGAAAAATTTCATGAAGTTTATATCATCAAATAAAAGGATTTAATAAGAATGTAAATAATTTTGAAGTGAAGAAGATGTGATCATCGCCAGTTTCTGCAGATTTGATCAAAATAACAGTTTTATTTTTCTTAACACAAAAAAAATTACCATGCAAATTCAGGGCAACATTATATTTACAGCTGCTGTAGTATGCTAAACAAAGCAAAATCAATTAGGGCGACACAATTAATTAAAACCGTAACATTGCCTCCTACAATTTTTGAATTGCTGGAAGGCCCAATATTGTTACAGAAGAAATGTGTGTTTTAAAATACAGTTGTATTTTAAATAGTGTTCCCTGGCCTACACATAATATTCTACAGACATGAAAAAAATATCTTTGTTTGGTACAGATCCCTGCAAAAATCACACGGTATCCATTAGGGTCCCGATACTATTTTTTCACTTCCAATACGATACCAATATTGCAGCCTTGAATATCGTCGATACCGATATCAATCCGATATCAACACGCTACGAATGATACATACTTTTTGTGACAAAGAGCTCTGGCAAGTTTGATGCACAAATTTTATGTGGATGTTGTCCAAAGTGTCCGACAAATATATGTAACGAATCTCTATTATAATGACAACACGTTCTTAATGATTCCTCACTGCCGCTGTAGAGCACCTCCATTAAAAAGATTTATCAGAAGTGACGCGTCTCTTCCAGGTAAAATATTTGCTACAGCATCAAACAAAAAAGGAAAAAAAGATGAATGTAAATGTAGAACTTCACAGGCACCATAAACCTACCAATGTCTTTCTGCTGCATTACTTCTATAATAGATCTGCCTGTGCTGTTCCTGTTTCTGTTGCAGCTACTTAGCTATGAGCAGTAAAAACCAGAGCGTTTAAAATGTGTTTGAGAGGACTTAAGAGTTTCTTGGGAGGTTGTAGGGAAAATAAAAGACAAAGTGTGTTATATTATTTAAATGTTTAACTAAGAGCTTTATGTGGTATTTTCTGTCATGATAAACCTCCGCCCCTGTTTGGCTGTAAGCAGATCATGGAGAGTAAAATGCATAATTTAGTGTCGACCTGTGGTTTGCTGTAGTTGTTAGCATGAATAAATGACACCTTAAATGGGCACTTCGGAGAAGATGGGACACATGCACAAATGTATGCTGTGCACCACAGAAAGGAAATGTACCATTGTTTTGACAGTTGTAATGTGCATTCACAGAGCGACACCAAGGCTGATTAGTTATACAAGCATCACTGTCAGCCTCATGATGCATGGTATCGTCAGTGGCAATTATCTTCTGCCAGAAAAAATCACTCTGATGTGACTTTTCTCTGAGGCTGTCAAAAATATTTCAAATCTCGTTATGAGTCTTATCTCAACTGGCCCAAATGTTTTCATTACTGAGTGATGACACAGAAACTGGGTTACACCTGATCTTTTTCTTGCATTCTTGCTCTTCATCCTCGAACCTTTTCCTGTTTGTCAGGAGAAGAGCGAGCGTTACCTCATGCTCTTCCCTCACGTCCTGCTCATGTTGTCCGCCAGCCCCAGGATGAGCGGCTTCATTTTCCAGGTCAGTGGTAAACATATTTTCTTGGATCAATCTGATTAAGCCTTTGCAATGTCTATGTTAATGATGTGGTGCCTGCTCTCTTTAGGGAAAACTGCCCCTCGCCAGCATGACAGTGACCAAACTAGAAGACTGTGAAGCCCATAAAAATGCCTTTGAGCTCAATGGTAAGGCCACATGAGATGAAGCATTATTCTGAGGTTAACTCATTTATACACAAAGCCTTCAAAAACATTTTCCTCGTCCCTGCAGGCCCGATGTTTGACCGCCTCCAGGTGGTGTGCACCCACCAGCAGGACCTGCAGGACTGGGTGGAGCACCTGACCAGACAGATCAAACACACCGCAGCCACAGCGCCCAGCCACAAACCGCTCACTGTTCCCTGCCACACGGTCAGGAGCCAGTGATTACATACACACAGATACTGTCTGTAATCAGCTTTCTGTTTGTTTCAACCCAGTGTTGTGTGGACACTTAGAATACACATGTTGATTTCTTCCAGAGTTTTTATTGTGTAAGCAGTAAAATCAACATGGCAGCAAGTGCTCACTCAGATAACGCCTAGCAATCATTAGCATCTATTCAGTTTGATAAAGGCTCATTTGCTTGGGTGGAATATGGTCTCAATCAAATATGTAAAATGCAAGTCTCCTTCAAAAACAATTCAGAGGTACAATGTGGGTTTTGTCTAAAATTAAAATGAATTTATTATGCATGGAAGTATGTATTTAAAATAGTCATTGTATTAGAACAGACAACATAAAGCGGCTTATTTTTCTCGCGACAGTGACTACAATGCACATTTGCATTTACTTAAATTAAGAAAAATTCATAATAATCAACATCCATCCCAACCCTTTGAATAAACAATCAATAATAATGATAATTAACTTACAAGAAGCCACTTGGTGCCTGCAGAGTTGCAGTGGCCAACAAACTGAATTCTATTTTATTATTTTTTAATCTTATAATCTATCCACAGGTGTTCACTTAAGGAAAATGTAATTTTCTTTTATGATTTAGCTCATTTAACATTCGGAGATGTCACGTGAAGGAAAGAGTCCCCTGTAATGGTATTCCGGGCTTCTCCGACTTGGGACTAGACCCCAAACACTTATCACATGTTACAAAGGGCTGTTTTCTACTCAAAACTATTTCACATTCTATCCCAGTCATTCTTGAGCCAGGGGATACAGATCTGTAATATGCCATAGTAGAATATTTTTGGCCACTAGGTGGCAGAGAAACAAATTTTGACATGTTATCGCCCTTATAAAGTTGTTTTGGCAACAATGTTGGCAAACCACTGTTTACAAATCGAGCAGATGCACAGCAACATTAGCATTCATTTAGTGCTGTTTTTCAGGCCTCTTGGTGAATTTAGGTTTTGTTTTTACTCTCTTTTTAGCTCTGCTCAGGTCTCTCCCTCGGAATAATATTTAGCTATTCAGCAGCTGCGTGCTTTGCTCTGTTCTCAAGCTAATTGTATGCTTTGTCAGTTAAGGACGTAATCCTCCTGGAAATAATGCTGATCTGAGAGAGAACCAAAACTGTAAAGATGCAGGCTGACAGAAACAAAACGTTGAATTTACACAAATTCATTTGTTTGATATTAAAAGATTTGCTTAGTAAGTGAAGAATATATTTTTCTTCTGAACAGTATATACATTATGTCGGTGCATCTGCTGGGTGTTTATCAGACATTTAAAGGCTCCTGCACACTGGGTTGACAGTCAGAGGTTGGGTCTTGTCAGGGCTGTCGAAGAGAGTCAGTGGCTGTGGTCAGTGTGGTGTGAACAGCAGCTTTGGAGCTGCTCCGTGCTTGTTGGCCAATTTAACACATAGAATCGGCAGCGACCTCTCAGTGAGAGAAATCACTGATTGGCTGCAAAGCAAACCACCACACGAAAAAAGACACTGAAACAGGGAGGAAAAGCCCACTGAGCCTGTCGCTGTGGTTTCCATGATGACACACATTTAGCATGGCTCTTCTGTATTTATCTCCCTTGCCTCGACACTAGTGCCATTTACAACTTTATATCAGGCATGTTATCAGTTAGAAGCAGCTATATTAGTGAGAGTGGGTTCATAAAATGCCGCTTAATCATAACAATGGTTTGTATATCTGTGGAGAGGAATCTGCCTGTGGCACCAGCGCAACACGCACGAGCCTGTTGGTCGTCAGCTGTTGTCTTTGTGGTGTAAACAGTTCTGTTTTTATCCTGTGTAAAGCGCTTTGTGGGTCTTCCCTGTGAAAGGTGCTATATAAATAAAATTTGCTTACTACTTACTTTTTTGACTGACAGCTGTGGACAAAACATGACACGGCAACCCATCTTTATCACAGCTACTTTTTGTTGTCAGTTTGGTGTGTCAGAATCTTAAGAGCAGATGTTAAAAGGAGGAGCAGAGCTGTCTGTTTTCTCAATACATTGCTAATTTTTTTCCCTCCTCAGCTTCCATCTCACCCCCTCACCCCATCCCGACATGCTGAGGGGAGGGCCATGACAGTGGCTCCCACCTACCACACCCTGCCTCACCCCTCCTCCCATGGGACGTCTCTCTCCAGCACCATGATGTGGGGCCCACTGGAACCACCCAACACCCCTAAACCTTGGAGCCTGAGCTGTCTGCGGCCTGCGCCGCCTTTACGGCCCTCTGCTGCCCTCTGCTACAAAGAAGTGAGAACCCTTGTTATTATGCAGCCAGATTTTATTCAAACATTTTTTACGTTTTTGAAATTATTTTGCAATTGACTCACTTTTATCTGCCTCCTCCCCATATCCAGGATCTTAGTAAAAGTCCTAAGAGTGTGAAGAAACTCCTTCCTAAACGCAAGCCTGAGAGGAAGCAATCTGAGGAAGAGTTTGCCTTGAGGAAGAGTATGTTTAAAATAATATTTTATACTTTTATGCCCAATTTGAGTTGAACAAAGAAACACTTAGGTGTGTTAGAAGTGTTGTTGTTGTTGTTGTTGTTGTTTTTTCATTCTGAAGTACCATTTCGTAAAATAGCTTATCAGTATCTTAATTCATAACTGACAAATCTGTCTGTTAAGTTTAAAGACACAGCCTGGAGACTTAGCTTAGGAGAAGGAAGCAGCTGTCATTCTATTTCATACATGCTGAAAGTTGTATCAGAAAATGACTTACCGGTATTTGATGTACAGTTTCTGTTGGTAACTGTGTAACAAATAAGATTGAAAATGTTAATAAGTCAGCTTTAGGGTGCTGTAAAGCAGAGACAGGCGACCTTCTTCCCTTTTCTCCAATCCTTTTGCTAAAATAAGCTAGCTAAGCTAATCAATTGATGGTTCTTGCTTTATATGTAACAGACAACTATGCAAGTATAGTCAAAAATGCGAGTAAGCTTACTTCACGAAATGTCAAACTATTCATTTTTGCAGATTCTATTATTTGTCCTACTAGTAGGGGAAAATCTGTGACTGGCATGTGCACGTGAATTGTTTATTTTACACTTTTTTCCTCTGTTTCTCAGGTACAGCTGCACTGGAAGAAGATGCCCAAATCCTGAAAGTTATTGAAGCTTATTGCACCAGCGCCAAAACCAGGCAGACGCTTAACTCCAGTAAGAAAACCCAAAATCATATTTCTTATTTATGTGTCCATGCACAAAGGAAGATAGGTTCAGAGTGGAGCTTGCTGACTATGTTACTGCTATACTTGTATTCTATTACTCAGTGCCTTTCTTTAACACTGGTATTCTGAACTATCTTTCTAACAGTATCTTGTCCTTCTGTCTGTTTCTCTTCCACTCCTCACTTCTTCTAATTTTTTAAAATTCTTTCGCTGTTTTCTTCAATTGTTTTCTTCATGCTGCACTATAATTTTTCTCCATGTATTCTGATTTGCTACGTCATCCCACCCTGCATCTCTCATTGTTTTTATGATTTACCATTGTTGCGTGTTGCCTATGCCACCTCCTCTTCCTCCACCATTGTCCCTCTTTTTCATCCACCATTTCCTCCCTCTACGTTCGCATTGTCTGTGCCAAATTTGGCTGCACCGTCCAGCCTGGCAGGGCACTGACCTGATGCACAACCATGTGCTGGCTGACGTTGACCGGTCCTGTATGGACTCGCCGGGCCGTCGTAGCAGTGTGTCACGGCCAGAATTGTCCTCTGACCTTTCGGAGGACTCTGACTATGACTCCATCTGGACCACCCACAGTTACAGGATGGGTTCGGTGCCGCGTAAGAGCTGCATCTCTCACCAGAACTGAAGAACGTACAGTACTGCCACGCTGTACTGTTATGTAACGTACAGCGCGCTTACCTCTTTTACCTTCAATGTATTCAAAGAAACTAGACTTTTTTTAATTTATCTATTTATTTTCTATGATATATTTGTTCATTTTTTGTTAACTTATTTGGTTTATTTATTTTTTAGATTATTTGTTTTAAGATGTTTGAAGCATCTCCCTGTTGCCTTGCCACTTTCCCTTTTATGTGCCTCCTCTCTTTGTGTAGTTGTCATGCAGTAAGTGTTTGGTAATTCTCATTAATTTATCTTGAATGTGACCACTCCCCTTGTTTGACCATAAACGTGGCGGACTCTCTCAGCAGGGAGAAGATGGATGTTGGGGTGGAATATAGGGGAGGGATAACCAGGGGAGGGAGAGATGGGGACTGAGCTTTTCCTGTCTGATATTCAGATGCAATTCAGGAACGAGTGTATTCTATTAACCATATACTTCTTCTCTCCAGTATGTGTTTCTAGAGTATGTATGCTCAAACATAGCACAGATGCCATACACACATGCACAGGTTCGGGCACATAGGCCCCTGCTGCCTGATAATATTGCAGCATGCAAATAAAATATTAAAAATAAAATTCTTTACATTTTATATCATTTCAGTTCTCATAATTTAAATCATTATTAATGTTAACATACCACATGACCAAAAGCTACTAAATGCTAAAAATCCCTACTAGGTTAATAGTTTGTGGAACACATTTAATTGTTTGAAGTAGCTGCTATAGGAAGAGGGGATTATCACATACATTTCACTCTCCAGTCACGTTGTGTCCAGCTGGATAAAAGCTAGTGACGAAGAATGGTGAATTTAAAGGGTCAGTTCACCCAAATTAGCAAAAATGTTTATTTTCACATTTTCTTGTAGTTGTACCTAACCATACAGATAGTTTGGTTTTATTTGCCCAAAGTTTTAATATCTTTTTAAGAGATTTTTGTGTCAACTGCAATACAATCAAAGTAAAAGGAATTTTGCTTATGGTGTTTCATTTATATAATAAGGAAACAACAACAACAACAACACAACAATAAAACATCACTATTGATGTGTCTGTCCAGGATAAGTGTCCCCATAGTGCTGGATAATCCAGAATCCACACAGTCCACATTTTCAGTTGAAACTACTGCTGAAAAAAATTCTCTTCAAAAAACTGTTGAGTGTCTTTAAAGAGGACACATCTCTGCTGATGTTGTTTTTACCATTATTTATTTTTTTCTTGTGAGCACTGCAAATTTAATTCCAATTAACTACATTGTAATGCTGTGTATACAGAAATCTTACATACCTGTGCTTTTGGTGACCTGACCCCTTTAAATCATTTTTTGAATAATAGTTTCCTGTTTTGTGTAGTCTCCTAAGCATCATCCTTTAAATACTGATCTTCCATCCAGTAATGTTGCTGTCTGTCAGTGGTTCTACAGGGTTGCATTTAAGTTTTGTTTTAAACCTCATGTTAGTGCATTAACAGAATAAAGAGATTCATTTAAACCAAGCATAGCATAAACAACCTAACAAAAACAAACTGTAAACTACAGCTTAACACTGCTGTAATGTAAATGGATTGCCTTTGTTTATTGTATTCTGCTAGTTAAAGGAATAGTTAAACATTTTGAGAAAAGAGAGTTTGAAGAGAAGATTAATAACGTCATAGATATGCCAGAACCAGGTTAGCCTAGCTTAGTTTACAGACTAGAAGCAGGGCTTGCAAGGCTCAGGTTACACAATCCAGAATCTGAAGCTCTCTATTTAGAGAAATCCAATGTCTCCATTGGTTAGCTTTGTTTTTCTTGTCGATGATTTTCATTTTAGCCTTTGAAATGGCTATTAGCTTTGCCCCCATTTCCAGTTTCTGTGCTATGCCAGGCAGAATGGATTCTGACTTCATTTTACACAAACATGAGATTGTTACAGATTTTCTTCTCTCAGTCATGTCAAAAAAACAAATAAGTAGGCCTACAATTATGTGTCCATCTTTTTCTTTTGCTAAATGAGCAGAAAACCACTCCACACTTTTAAGTAGCTGAGCTAGCAGTTTGCTCTGCTTCTAGTCTTATGTAAGATGAGCTAACTAGCTGCGAGCTCTAGCTTCATATTTACTTTACAGACATGAGCCCGATTAAAATCTTTCTTCAGGCTCTCAACAAGGGAGAGAATAAGCCTATTTCCCAAAATGTTGAACTACTTAATGAATGTGCAGCTTTTACCGGACTCTTAACCAGGTTAACATAAAGTCAAAAACAAACATCTCTTGTGTCACAACAAACTAGCACCTATGCTAAGGACTCATAAGCTAGATATGGCTTTGTGTTGTCTAGTTTGTGAGGTATGCTGTCTCTTGCATTAATCACTATTTTTATGAAGAAATATTTTTCCAGTATTGGTATTAAAAGAACAGGTTGGCTTCCACTTGAGTCTCCTCTTACAGCAAACAATGTGAATGACATATAGAATATATCGGTCCATGCTACAGTACTATTTACTGTCTGAATTATCTTCTCTATTGTATTCATTGTTTTGTATAAAGACATTTATTTTTTTTTAATTTAATTCTGTATGTCAATGTTTACAAAATGATCCCTGAAAGAATCATTTGTTTTATTTCTGTTTTTTTTTTCTTTTTAAAATATTTTATTCTAGTCTGTATCAAGGTTTACACTGAAAATTATAACATGAAGTGTTTGAATTATTTTGCACAATCATGTAACGGGCCGGTGGGTGTGGGGAATAGAATCTGTTTAATTCTGTACGTTTTGTCGTCTACCTAGAGTGTGTATGATATAGTCCTTAAAGGTAGACTTGAGTATTCAGTGTAACTGTAAAGTAAATGCTCATTCGTAGTCTAAATGCTCACCTTCGGTGTTTTGAAAGCATTGGGGTTCAAAAAAAAAAAAAAAGGAAACGAGGCTGTGATTATATGGGAAAATTTCTATGTAAACTACTCATTCAACCTCAGAATACTGTCAGAGTGGACTTGAAATATTAGAGCACATAGTATCCCTTCTGTAAATACTAGTTGTCATGGAGCAAAAAAAAAAATCCATTCTACCTTCTATGAGTATTTGAGCTAAGAATATCACTGTCCTTATATCATGTGCTATACTTTGTGACAGGTGTATTCTGTGGTTTAAGAAACTAAGTCAAACTGTGGGACAGGCAGTGTCTTACTGTCTTTGACCAACATTGTCCTCTGTGTGCTCTAATGCTGTACTCAGTTCACACATGTGACCATGTCTTATCTAACAGCGCCGTCAGTGTATTTGTTCTACACTGCTGAAGTGTTCAAGTCCCAAACGCTGTATTATGAGTTTTGAATAAATTTGTCATTTGGTAGACACTGGCATTGTGGTGATTTGTCAGAACAGCAAATCTGAGTGTGCCTGGTGTTTAATTGTCACTATGATGTTGTGGTTTTAATTTCAGTGACAGAATGTCATTGTGAATGAATGAATGGATTTGTTTGTGTTTTTATTTGCCAGATCTCTCCACAGCTTCTCATTTCTTTTAACTTTTGGCTTTTTTCTGAAATTGGATCTTTTCATGATTAACACCTTGCTTTGCCTAACTGTGAAGTATGTTTGGTTCTATTTTGTATTTATACAAGACAGTGGTCTGAAAAAATAATTCACTGTAGACAACTTCATCCTGACTTTTTTTACTACAAGTTTAGGCAACATAAGCACCAATTGTTGAGTGCTCTTCTGTTTTGAAACAGGACCACGAACGGAAACAGGGCTGCATGTGATCATCCCCGGTGAGAAGAAAGTCCTGGTGGAAGGTCCCAGTCGTAACGGACAAAGTGCAGCTGAAGAAAAGTAAGATAATAGAGAAACCTTCTTTGTGAAGTATCTTATTTGTACTGTATCACTCTATTTTTATATTGTGTATATTGTAAAGACCAAAACTAACAATGCATTAACACACCCCTTCTGTGGCACTTGGCTAGAAGCCCATTCATCATATTTTCAAATGCTTTTCTAAAACAAGCAAGAATATACTGAGGAAGAAATCATGGTGACAGAGAAAGAGAACGAGAATGGAGCCG